>JAGFMF010011395.1:4162891-4196969 GCA_019455555.1 Galemys pyrenaicus | reverse complement strand
CCCTGGCCGGCAGCAGGGATCGAACTCGTGCTGCAGTGGTTGTGGTCTGCTTCATAGTGCGTTGCTTAACCCACTGCGCCACCAGGGAGGCCCTATTTAGGCTATTTCTTAACCTACTACTACTGCTACTAATTTATTGCAACTACAAATATTAATTCCTATACATACTAAACTTGAAATACCTGGCAGGATTTTTAAATTACAACTTGTGGGTTTTAATTTAAAAAATATCCAACTAGAGTCTTGATTTTCCATTATTGATCTTCTGCTTCATTAATAATAGTAAACAAAATTAAGTTTTTACTATGCCTATATTTTGTTTTCTTAGGAAATTTGATCTTGAAATATGAAATGACATTAAAATTTGAGGAGGTTTTTATGTTGCCTCTGTGGTAATGTGTCACAGGTAGTCCTTTGATGTTGGTTTAGAAAGATAAATAAAACTGGTTAATATAATGTGTATACTTCCATTAACTCAAAAATCGGCTTTTCTTCCCTAGGTATAATTAATCCTATCATTCTTTCTTCTGAAATATTGAGAACTTTCTCTTCAGCAGCTTATCAAGTTATCATTAAATTAGGTGAGGAAGTAATTAAAAAATGGTAGTTCAATTCTGGAATTCAGTCTGCTTAGGTTTAAATCCACTACCCAAATGTGTGATCTTAGACAAGCAGATTAAGCTCACTCTCAATTTCCTTGTAGGTACAATTGGAGTAATAGAAATGTATACTTCATAGACCTGTATGAATTCAGTGAAATAAAACATACAAAGCATTTAGTGTAATACCTGTATTAAAAGAAGTGCTCGATAACATCAGTTATTATTAAAGTGAAAGCAATGGAATGCTTTCCATTTCATCCTTGCTTATGAATCTTCAAATATCCAATCACCAAAAATTTTGAGTGTCTGCTTTGTGTATGTACTAGGTATTCCACATAAAATTCTATTGGATGGGAGATGGGGAAGGAAAGGAAGATTTTGTTCCTATTTAAGGTTTTAAAAATCTAGTACATCACGCAAAACCTGCATATGGATGTTTATAACAGCTTTATTGATAATTGCCAAAAATTAGAATCATTTAGGATATTCTTTAGTATATGAATATATAAATAAAATTTTATATCTAAACAATGGAATATTATCCAGTGCTGAAAAATGTGCCATCAGATGATAAAAAAAGACATGGAGGAACCGTAAATTGTATTATTAGGCAAAAGAAGACAATCTAAGAAGGCTATTTAACCTTCTGGAAAAGTGAAAAAGGCAATAAAGAAATCAGTGCTTGCAGAGGGACCATTAGTAGGGGAAAGGGATGAATTGGTGAATTACAGAAGATTTTTAGGGCAGTAAAAATAATCTACATCATAGACACACTATTCATTATACATTTGTGAAAACATACAAAATGCACAAACCAAAGTTGAGCTGTAATATAAACTATGAACTTTGGGTGAGAATGATGTTTCAATATCGGTTCATCAGTTACAACAAATCTTAACAGTTTGGTGGAGGATATCGATAACGGGGAGACTACACATGTGGTGGCAGCACATATATAGGAAATCTCTAACTTCCACTCACTTTTTCTAGAACCTAAAAGTGCTTTAAAAATAGTCTTAGCTATTAAAAAGCAAGTCTAGTGGACAAGGACAGCTGTTCATAAAGGGATTGAAGAAAATATGAGTTTGCAATAGATTTTCTCCAAAATGCTGTCTCTCTCTTTATATGTGAAAAAGATTAGTAATTTCAAAAGTCAAACTGCTAAGAGAATAGTATTGTCAGAGTAGGGTGCCATGATGGACAAGTGTCATGTTAGTTGACAATTAGCATCCATCCTATATGAGTCACCTGAACTCACTTGTGCCCTTTGCACATTGAAAAGATCATATGGCTTCAACTCCACCTATAAGTTTCTCTACACAACATTTCTGCTTAGAATCCTCTACCTGGTGAGGATGTAGGTAAAACATTTATTTGGGAAGGGCAAAGTGATGGAGGTGCTGACCAGCACCTCTCATCCTGATGGAAGGAATGGTACATTTCTCCACTTGGGTAGCTCCTAATATGGTTCAGGCCTTGTTCCTGCTCTTAGAGCTTCCAATCTTGTTGCTGCCCCTGCCCCCCCCCCCCCAGAGCATCTGTGAATTACCTAATGTCAATTTATGAAGCATTTGACATTTCAAACCATGTGGATTTTGCTTTGAAATCTCAAGATTTAATATGCCCTATAGGATATCATTTTAAGGGAAAAGTATAAGAGTTGGGAAGCATTCACTAACTTTCAGTACTCTTTTCTATTTCCCTCTCCAGCAGGGACATGATAGAATGCTTGCTCTTGTTTGTCCTTTTGAATTTAGGCACAACTTATGACTAGCTTTGGCCAACAAGAATGTATGTCTTTTCCATGGAAACCATTTAATTTCCAGTTTTCTACTCTGCCACTCTTTTCCCTTGTACACAATATCACCATAGTCTATGCTGTCATGGAAGGAACAAAGCTGAGCCGCCTTGAACAGTGCATAAAGTGACCACATGCAGAGGATTTTCATGCAAAATAACTAAAGTGCAATTTAAAAATCACCAGAATTTGTGGTGGTTCATTATTGAAGAATAAATTATGCTGTCTTGACTAGAACAGGCATATTGGAGTGTTTAGGAAAGTTACATGTGCTCATATTATTTTAATAAATCAATTTGCTTGCCAAGGTCATCAATTAGACTTTTATACAATCTGAATTGTTTTGGTAACAATTTAATAGGAAATATTTAAACCCCATGATACTTCTACTTATTAATATCACATTTTTAATTTACACTATGGAAGCTATGGTTTGTAGTCAGTGTGGGTTTGTTGAGCTCCTCTATGGTGTGACCTAGAGTTGAAAGAATCCCAAATAGAAAAACTACTTCTTACTTATTTTGCAGTTATTCTGGATATCTTCTGAAGATAATGTCAAAATTCTTGAAAAATTAAGCATGCAAAGGCAGAAAATATAAACTCACTATCAAGAATTACTAGTCATTAAAAATAATGACTTCTACCTTAGGGTCTGCGAATACTTACACCTGGGATGGTAAAATAACTTTCATCTGTTGTTGTATGCCTGCTAGAATGATCAATTATGGCTGTTTGGATAATATAAAGTCTGAAATTAAAACCGGTATCATTCAGAAAGAGAACCATGGTTGACTATGTGTCTGCAGTGGGCGTGGAAGTGACTACAGACAAATAGGCCCTCATTGCCTGTACTCTGATATCTGTTTATGAATGCGATGTGAATTTGTCCTAGTTCTGAAATACTGAGTATTCAATATTAAACCGAACAGAATAGATGGCCTTAAATAGAAGTGTGTTCTTTCAGACAGTCTGTTGCACAACACCCCCATCTCGCCAAAACCAGCTCATAATAAGATTAAAGGTCTGGTTATTCCTTCTTCACTAAGATTTGATGAAATTACTGTTAGGCCTTCTCTCCAGCAGATTTCAACAGCATGTTACTTATGAAATTATACTGTAATGCATTGAATCAGAGACTCTTCTCACCCTTCTTTCTGTATGAGAGTGTGAAGTATCTGAAAGTGAGAATAATGGTTGATTCGCCTTTATTTTGCCAGGAGCAGTTCAGACCTTTGATGTATGATATGTCTTGAATAAATGACTGTTAAATATAAGCACTGTGGGTGAAACCAAAAACAATACGAAGGCTCTGTTATTTGTATAGCAGAGTTCTACCACCTGTCCCAGTGCAGCAGTTTGCACATTAGTTGGCTATAGGGATGACTGTCTTCTTGGAGAACATGGTGAAATTCAAATGAAGTCAAGCTAGGAGTTTCTAAGGCACCTACCAGTAGTCCTAGATGACTAAGTGCCTAGAGATGTAAAATTAGATAATTAAGTGGACTGTTACTGTCTTTGGAATCCCAGCCATGGGGGTAGCAACATCAGTAGTGGTTGTGCCTCATCAGCTTGGGTCCCAGATTTAACCCTGGACATTTGTCAGTACTCCCCCTCCTCTCTAATCCTAGCATGCTGCTCCCCACATTTTCACCAAAGAGCACCGGCCTGCTGGTTGAGACGTGTTAGTCAATGAGAGATGAGTGTTACATGTGATGAAGAACCCATCCTGGGACTTGCTCTGGGACTTTTTGTGCTCTCGCTGTTTCATATGCAGTGTGTCCCAGGGCAGGGCTGGCTCAGCACAGCTTTGGAAACAACAAAAGGCTGTTTCACTAAAGACTAGTTTATCTCCTGCTTGTTTTGCTGCTACTCAACTCAGTAATTCACTGGAAAGGAATGCTGCATACTAACAGTTTTCTCACATAAAAATACCCTTTGTTTCTGAGGTCTTTTATACCAGCATCTTTGGAAATGTGAGGGAAAATATATTGCTCTTACTGAAGTAGACTGTTTACATTTCACCACAGCTTGGTCTCTGAGCAGATTTTCATTGCAACCTCCAATACATTTAGGAAAACAAAGTTGTGGAAAACATCATGTATTCTTTTCAACAGGCTCAAAGCCTGAGAAAACCTTAGCACAAAACAATAACTCAGTTATATTTATAATCTTAAATACCATCCAAAGAACATTTAAAAAATTATATGCTAGGAAAGATAAGATTGTACCCCATAATTTCAGGAACAACTGTATGTCAGGCTGCCAGATAAATATTTACAACACATTCAAATTTAGCTGAACTTATATGACTTCAATCAGCGAAACTGTTTCCAGACCCCAAGGTCACAAATGCTGTTATCAGGTTTCCCGAGCCTGCTGCCACGTTCATGTCGGAAACCAAACGCCATACACTCAAAGCTTCCTCCAGTCTTGAAAAGCTGATATAAAAAGGGCTTCTCCCCCTTCTCTCTGTTTGTGGAAGACACCTTTTTACTCCTCATTCCCAGTAACCAAATCAGGTGCAATGGCTCGCCACTCCTCTGAAGCCATGAGATCTTTCTCCTCTGGAATGTAATTTGTAAAATGTTTAGACTGGAATCTCAAGGGTATGAACTGATGTGACCATTGAAGTCGGATGTGAAGACATCCCTAGCAGCAGGCTCCCAGCCAAATTTACAGTGTCAAGTTATCTGCCTAAAAAATGTTACAAGGGCCGTGAGGGTGCCCAGAGTGGGAGCCTGCCAATTAGAAGGAGTGTGAATGAGACTTATGGGGCTGGCCAGGGTGACAGGACCACAATCATCATTTGGCAGGAGGCAATTTAAAGATAGGTGTCTGACAGCAAAGCTAGGGTTCTTGGGAGCATATGTGTAGTTCTCGGAACTGCACCCTCTTTTGTAAATTACTTACTCTGATTAAAAGTGCCTACTGCTCGCTGCAATTGCTGATCTACAGCAAGCACTTTTCTTTCCTTATGTAGCCAGCACGTCTCATCAGATGTTTAGAAAGGTGTGTGATAGAGAAGCAGGTCACAAAAAAATATAGTTTTTTGGTTTTTTTTTTTTTTTTACTTAAAGGGAGGAAAAACTGGTAATTCAAAGACAAGTCATAAACTTAAAATCAATATTGTCCTACTTACCTACTGTTAACATTATTGACATTATGACTTTATAATTTATTAACTGAAGAATTTTCAAAGTAACAGAACCTTTCCAAACCAATTTAATAAGATTAGACTTTTCTAAAAAAGAGGTTGGAATTGGTAGAGCATGATGAGAAACATATTACAAATTTTAAAAAGAGGAAGCAGTGTTTCTTGTGTGTAATTATGAAACAGACAAAAAATATTCAATTAGTTCTCCCCCACAAATGATGGGTTTATACTGGTTTTGACAGCATGTAATATTCCAGTGGCAAACTCACAGGTTTGAGATAAATCTATCTGGAAATGGGCCACTTCCAGGGCTCTGGGCATATGCATCCTTCAAGGGAACATTGGCAAGGATGAACAACATTATGCTAGCTAGAGGGAAACCTGCAGACCACAAATCATCCACAAGGTAAAAGGGTAAAATAAAACAAATTCCAAGAAATTAATCAGCATCAGTGGTAGTAACTTCACTTTTTGTTTTTCTCAACTGTAAAATAAAATATCTTTAGTTAAACTTAAAAGCTATCAGCTTTCTGTTTACTATATACCACTTTCAATATCTTCGAATTGTACTCATTTATTCTTCAAAACCAACTGCGAGGTAAGGACCATTATTATCCCCATTTTACAGATGAGGAATGGAGGCAACAGAAGTTAGAACATTGGTTCAAGGTTACATATCTAGTTTAGGTACCTGAGCAGAATTCAGAGCAAATTGCCTGACTCCAAACCTTGTGCTAAAGACATCTCCAGTGATAAAATTACAAAACCAATGCTATGATTGTTCATATAAACATGCAAAAGTTTGAATATTCTTTGGTTAAGTCATCGTGGTAGAAAAGGAAAGTGAAGGAAAATGGACGAGTCTACGAGTCCCTTCTCTTCAAAATTACCTGCAGGAATAGAATTCAGAAGCTAGCTCCGTCAGTCTATATTTATGTCAAAAAAAAAAAATTCCCCAACATCAGATAAGAAATAGATACTGTACTATTTCCTACTTAAATATATTAAAAACTTAAATTGTAATAAGTTAAATTTTAATGTTTATTCACTACTGCAGAACTGTTGCAGTACTAATTTAATGTGATAAGTTACGTTTTTTGTTGTCAGTTCCCAGAAAGATAACTGATAAAGCAGGTCTGTTCTTATCTCAGGGGAGTTCAGAGACAAGTGATTGGAAGGTCTTACTTCTGGGTGGCCCAAGCAATCCAGGGTGGTGGTGTTAACAAAATGATAGCAGCTTCTTTAATAAAACAAGAAGATAGTTGTTACTTGCTCACTAGATGTATTTTTAACACACACACAGAGCATCTTGAAACTCATCCTTAGCATCTAGGTAACTGATTAGTTTTACTAGGACATTTGCTTCTCAAATATCTTTTCAGGTTGCAGCCAATTGAGAGTTTCCAAAAACAAAGTTCCTGTTGCTCTTCGCAGTCTTCTCCCCCTTTCTCCTTAAGATTGACACTGATATTTGGCAACATTCTGACACAGCCGTGGGGTGATAGCTTCTCCATGATGTCTGGTTCTCTGATTAGAACCCCTGGTCCTCATAGAACCCCTGTTGTCCTCATATTGTAGGCGTTTCATTCCTTTGATTATTCGAATCTTCACCCAGTTTCCATTATCTCCATTTTAAAATTTTTGAAAAAAGTCACTATTCTCCTTTTCCTGACAACTATAGAGACCTATTAAATTGCAGGATAGTTTCAGTATAGATAAGCCCGGCCTTTCCTCCACAGCCTGGTAGACTACCCTGGGCTTCTTTGGGTGAATTGTTGCCAGAAAACTGTTCTGACTTGCAAAAAGAAATTGAAAATAAAGCATAAATCATTCAAGAAAGAAAATCTACTGCCTCCTTATCCCTCTGGATCCTAGGCTATTCCAAATGTCAGGGCACATCAGAAATTTAAAGTTCAAGGATGATCTATTAGTTCTGACTCTGTACTTAGGAAAACTGGCAGATCCAAAGCAGGGAGAGCTGTACAGAGTCTGCTTTGGCAAGAACTTTCTCCATCTCCATTTGGGAGGGGAAGGTTGGGACAACTATGGGAATTTGGCTTTGTCCCTTGCTGTAGAGGAAAAGAGAAGTAAATAACCAATGATGACTAGCTTTGGCTTTGAATGTCCAGCAATTATTAAATGCACTCAGACTTTCAGTAAATTAAGAGGGTTGATGACCCACAAGGCTAGGCAAACCATTTATGGTGCTGAAGTACTTGAGACTATTTCTCAAGTATTGTACTAAGGTTTATGCATTATGTCTTAGGTCTCTTATTATGCTTAGGTCTCTGTATTAAGGTTTATGCATTGTGATTGAGAGTATGTGTAAGAATAGAGATGGAGATTTAGAACATGTGCATACTGGAGACCATATTTGTGACTTGAGGAATTCCAGTCCTTATAAAATGTTGATTAAATATTATGCTCTATAAGGAGCAAGATAAACAGATTCTCCTCTGAAGACAGCAAGCAGAACACAGTCTTTTAGATGCTAGGTGTTTCCTAGAACCACCATCCCCCAGTCCCTGTAGCAGCCACTCAGCTTCTCCAGAAGACCCAGTTACACCGATATGCTGCTACCATTAGAAAGTTTCTACACCTGAGAGAAACTTCATTTAGTAAACTGTATGGACTTGAAAATGATTCTCTTTTGACTTACTCTGATAGGTATACCTTTCTAACCAGAGCAAAAAAAAAATCCTATTCTTTCTTACCTATTGCAAAATAATAGATATTCTACATGTATGTCTGAGAATCCAGAGCAGGTATTTGGCATCAGTTATTGCTTGGTTTCAAGGATGTGGTTCATTCACTACTTTATTTACTTTCTTCCAGTGAAGATGAGAGACCCATAAGTTGGAATGCTCAAAAACCTGAATAACTTATAATCAGCACATCAGAAACCATAGGTGTCTGTTACTTCTCTGTCCTGTGGTCTTTGGAACTTACTTTTCCAGAATCTTGAGTAAAGCCCCCTTAGAAAGCATATGTAAGGTGAATAGTTCTATCTTATACTTCAGGGCTCTTTGGGGATAGTACACTGAAACCTTAGTACCAGTTAGGTAAAATTTTCTAATAATACAAGAGATGGTGATTTGGGACAAGAACCAACTGTGTGAAGGCATATCTTTGACTGGGGTAGATGTATAAACAAACCTGAGCTGAAGGACAACAGATGACAGCAGTTCTGGTTATCTCACCTGCTAGAACTCACAGACCTACCCCCTCCAGCACTGCCTCTAATATTACTCAGTACCCTCCTTCCTGTTTCTGTGTCTTCCTGAGTTGGAATCCTTAAAAGAGAAATCATTCTTGGTGCATCTGGGTCCCATCCACATTGAAGCCACTCAGCTATCATAAGAGAATTAGGCCAAGGTACAGAGGCTATGAGAGTTGAAGTAGCTAGCACTCTGTGGAAGCTGAAGAAAGACCTCAAGAGTCCACTGCCCAGCCAGCACTTCTCAATTGTCCAGTGTATACAAATACCCACAAATCTTGTTACAATGAAGATTTGATCCAGCAGGTCTAGAGTAGGTCCCAGGATAATGAGTTGTTCCATAAGCTTCCAGATGATGTCACTGCTGCTGGTTCATGAGTAGCAAGGCACTCCAATTATGTATTGCAAGCGTGTCCTAATGAAAATAATAACTTTTACAAAACATGTAGTATGCAATGCTATAGGCATCAATTTATTGTAAATTTACTTCATTTAAAGTTTATAATAATAGTGATTAGTCAGACCCATTTTACTGATGAGGAAGCTGACACAAATAGTAAGGAACCTGTCTAACTTTTGAGTTTGTAATACAAATTCCATATGAATAGATCTTGCTTGCTATTCTGACCAAACAACCTCTGTTGTTTCCCTCTGAACTCTAAGAACCTATTCAGTGTCTGGACACAGACCACTAGAGAACTTTTGTCCCATCAAATAACATCAAAAGTTTTCCAGATGGAATCAGTTTAGTAACCATACTTCAGAATTCTAAGAAGCACACTCTTTAAATTTCAAATTCAACTATAGGAAAATCCAAATGGCCAAATATTAAGCTTGCTTTTATAACTATTCTACTCTGCTGTATCTAAATGTTATTCCTTCTTTTTCAACCAGAACACTCTCTCTCACCCAACATAAAAATTAAATAAATAAATATAATGTACAATAATTTGTTCTCAACAGCTGCTCTACATCCAGATTACTTTATTTTGTCATTCCCTTACAGATTGTACACTGAACAAAGGAATATAAAATACTCATGAAATGTGTAATAGTTATTTGAGGTAGCAATTCCAGTTAGTGAGAACCTAACTCTTCAAAATGCCCCTTTCAGAGAAATTTAAATCATGACCCATGCCTTTCAAGTTGAAACATAACTTGCATAGTCTTAAAGAAATGTTGTTAGACATGATCAACTATTTCTGTCCTCTTACATTATTGGTAAAATAGCATTTGGGGTGCTGGCCAATCCCTGTGTATAACATGTGTCTATGGGAAAGTGTGCATGCTCTAAACAACCATCACACAAATAAACATTTGGAAAACAAACACTACCTTATTTACAAATTCATTCTTTTTCTTTTTTGCTAGCCCCTAATTGTTTCTCAGAGAATTTCAGGCAGCTCAGTTTGTTCACATATTAGGAACTGCCCCTGCATATTTTTTTTTTTTTGCTCAGTTCCAAGTTTTATTTGTTTTTTCAGTCACACAGTGACTATACTGAGCACCACCATGGTGCTGAGCCCAAAGCTAGGACCTAAGGATGAAAAGCCAAAGTAAGACAAACAAAATTTCTGCCCTCCAAGAGTTTTCAGTCAGCAATAGTCTTAAAATAAATCAAAGTTATCATTTCATATTATGTTCCTTACAAAGTATTTGCCTCCTCAGTTCCAAGTTGAATTTTAGGTAATTATTCATGTTTAGTTTGTGACTGGTGAAAATCAAGCAGAGGGCTCATAGATACATGACACTTTCTTGATATCTTTCTAATTTTCTTCCTCCTCTTCCTTTTTGCAGTGAACTATGGAAAAGAAGGTGAGGCCTCAGGTCTCTTCTCTTCTACGTTCAGATTTTCCTCCCTCTCCTGCTTCTGGTCAGCTTCCAGAGTACAATAAGCAAGAGAGGGCTCTTTCTCATGCGTTTGCCCCTTCAAAACTCACCACATAAGGACTATCAATGACTCTAATAATTTTTGAAATTGAAATAAGAGATGTCATGTTCTTTAGCTATTCCTGAAATATAAATTTTAAAAACTAGATAGTTCATTTTATAATTTAACTGTTAGGAAAAGGATTATTTATCATAAATATTGCTTGAAACATTGTGCATTGTGAAGTCAGAATGAATTTAGTTCACTTTTAATTCATGTAATGAATTTCTGTGGTTTATTTGGGCTCATTATAGTATATATATAATTCAATGGGGCTGGAGATGAAGTCAACGCTACACCACCTGGTAAGAAATAGAAATGTAAATGGAAAACTAGATTAGAATGCCCTAATGCTTCTGAGTTGTCCAGAAACAAAGAAAAATGAAAAGTCTATAGCTGGTGTTAGAATAAGAGACTAATGAGTGGAGTGGTTCATTATGCCAGTTTTTAAGCTATAAAAACTTAGACTCTAAGTCAAATTTAAAGTACATTTATTTTTCTGAGGATTCTTTCCCAGATGTTTTGGGCTATTATTTGTTTACTTTGTTTTTTTTTTTTTTTTTTTAGTAAACTCTCTTTGTTTTACTGCTCTTTACCTTGAATTCCAGTTTTTGCTGTTAACTATTTTTCAAAATGATACACCTGAAATGTTATACCCCATTCATAAGAAACATTCATAAAATTCCCCATACATTTCCCCATTATCTCTGACTTTTATTGGTGCCTTTTAACCAGTTCTACATTTAAAGTAAATATTTCCTTAAATCCAATAGTAACCTGATTTTGTTTTATTTTTATCAATCTTTTGTGTGGAACCTTGTCAAGAGCCTTATAAAAGTCTAAATAAATCAAGTACACTGATTTCTGTACTACAAATGTGTATTTACCCCCTCGAAGAACTTTGGTTGGGAAATATTGGCAAGAGTTATATTTCATTGCATAGTAATTCCATCACTGGCCTGTCTCCTTTCTATTCTTAGGTTGAAGGGATGAAAAGTCCCAAAGTTTTTCTTCATCTATTTGTATCATTTTTAATGGTGCATTATTTTAAAGAGATAAAATCAAAAGCATAAGTATTTTTAACATCTCCATTTCTTACAGCGAAGCATGTAATAGAATTTTGATAATGGTCTGAAGTTACTATCCTCCTTCCAAAATATGTTAATCCAACTATAAACAAATGCCAAATCTGAGAGCACAATTAAGCATGTGTGTGTAGACTTATGCATTTGCAAATCAATAGGCAGATTATCTGAAGGCATGCCTAGGTATTAAATTTAATATAACGTTAAGACCTAGATTTTAATCCAAAATAATAAGCATGAATAAGTCATTTAAGGTATAGAATTTTAAATTTTAAAATATAATTATTTCAAATATGAACTATTTTATCATCCACATGTCTTTGATGTTTCTTTTTATATGATTGGTTGAGAACTGTAATTATAAGTGGGGAGATTCCATTGTTGATTTTTAGTTTTTTAATCACAGTTATGTTTATGAGTGATTATTTTTCTTGTACTGTTTTTAATGCTGTATTTTTATTATTATAGGAAAAGTAAATGCTTTGGTTTGAGGGTAGCAATGTGTTTGTTATTACTCATGAAGAGAGTTTTAAGTCGTGTTCTTTGGCTCTATTCTGCTTTCTGAGCATAAGTAAATTTATGAAAATATTACATGCTCAACCCCTTTTGTATTTCCCTTAATGAAACATTCTTTCCTATCTCTGTGCTTCAATGTTTATCTGAAGTCACATCCCATTATGTAAAAGAGGGAAGTATTTGGCTTATTTTCACAGAATTGTTTGACACTTAAAGGATTAGAGAAAATTTGATTTATGATCTGTAACACGAGCCCAAAGTACAGAAATGAACAATATTCTGAGATCTAAATTCAACTACTGATACAAGAATTGAGTTGATTTCCTTTGGTGATTTGAAATTCCTCCTCATCAAAAACAATCTGAAACTATTCTCATTTGTTTGATTTATAGATTATGACATCAATATTTAAAAGGTAAATAATATGTAATATCACCTGACAAATAATATCAAATACTGATTACATGCCCATTTCCATGATGTTTTAATTATTAGCTTCATGATTCACTTATGAAAACAAAAGTATAGTATTCCAACATAATGAAATGAATAAAGATCTATAGACTTTAAAAATGCATTTTTGAAGAATAAAAATAATGAATAAAATACACTGAATATTTTCTTTAAATATAGAAATGTCTGTTGTTAAAAGAACTGATAGCAAAATTTATATTCTTAACTGATATGTTTATGATGATAGTACAATGATATTTTGGAATAATTCCAAGAGTAAAGTGTAAAGTATGAGTAGATAAGAGACACTTAAATGAGTGTTATTAGGCTTCTCCCTAAGAATTTGCTTTCTTATCCTCAGTAAATAATGTGTGAGTACACGTGGAACTTACGGTTTTGCTCATTTGCTCGAGACAGTATGTCAGTTTGACTCTCCTAAAAAGAGAGCTAAGAGAAAGTAAGTGTAAATTTAGATGACAAATGCTAAGTAGAAGCATCCATCATTAACCTCAGATACCCTTCCCAACTTTCTGTAATTTTCAAAAAAACAAGCTAAAGAATTTTTGTTTTGTGGTCTTTTAACAGTAACATATTTACACCATTCAGAAATAAAGTATAATACATTTCTTTTCTTTAAAATGTACCCTTTCCCACTTTAATCAATAAAAGTTAGTACAAACAATGTACTGTTTACTTTGTGGCAAGTTGGTTTATTTGTGTATTTTAATGAGGGAACATTGGTTTATAAAAAGTTGTGTATCTTTTAGAAGTTACCATACCATGCTCACCGCCAAAGTACTAATAACTCCACTTTATGGCAAGTTCAGAGAGGTGAATGAACATTTCAGGATGCTGGACTAAAATGGCACTTAGGCAGCCAGACTCCAGAGCCATTATTCCTAATCCCATTATATTCATTAGAAAGATAATGAGCAGCGTATCAAGAATCTGGTTCTTCCTTCCAGAGATCTTCAGGGCAGTAAGGAGACAAATAGAAAGGAAAATATTTACTGTAGCTTTGTAGGTGGTAGAATACAGGTGACATATATTCTAGGGGAGACAGAAAAACCATCTAGTACCTGGGAAAGCAACATCTCAATAAAGTCAGATGAATGGGAGTTCCCCAAATTAGCATGATTTTCTGTGTAAAACCGAGGGAGAGGAGGTCATTCTGTTGATAGGAAAAGGAAAAGCATTGCCAGTATTAAAAAGAAGGAAGCATGAATGACATATTCAGTGAACATTTTCTGGCTGGAGTAGCTGCTGTAAATGGGCGTGATGATGAAAAAGGGTTTGAAAGGCTAGAAGAGGCCAGGTGAGTCTTCTAAACTATGGTATTGGAGCCACTAAAGATGTTAAGGAAAAGAATGAAATAACCAGACTTACATGTTGACTGAAAATTTTCTGACAGTTGTATATAGAGAGGATGTATTGGATGGGTTGGAAATCATAGGGAGGTGTTTGTAGCAATGGAGGCAGATTAGGATGATGGGCCTAACCACAACAGTGACGTCATATGGACAAGAGGAGAGATGTGAGAGAAATTATGGAGACAGAGTCAACCAAACTAATGATAGGAAAAGATGTGATAAAGCAAAAGGAACAGGAAAATAGTGCCATCAATAACAAAGGTATCAATAACAAAGGAAGAGGCACAGGTTTAAGGGTGTCATTTATGACTCAAAGTGAGGACATGTAGAGTTGAAAGTATTGAAGGAATATCCTGTGAGAAAATGAATGGTAATGCGACTTTAAGGAAATTTGACTAACCAGGTTTGCTCCAGTAAAAAAATGTAAGTGGAAAAATGTAAGTGGAAACTCAATTTATAAAGAGATCATGTATGAGAATGAAATCAGAAGGCCTATTTGTATCTATATGATGTTTTGAGCTGATAGTATCCCCACAAAATTTATACATTGAAGTCCTAATCCACAATACCACTGTCTTTGGACAGTGTCTCTAATGACATCACTAACTGAAAATAAGCCCACTTTGGTGGGTCCTAATCTAATCCCACCCATGGTTTATAAGAAGAGGAAATTTGGACACACAGAGAGACACCAGGGATGCAGAGAGGAAAGAACATGTGAGGATACAATAGGAAGGTAGCCTTCTGTAAACCCAGGAAAGAGACCTCAGGAAAAACAAATTTGCAAGCATCTTGATTTTGAACTTCTAGCTTCCAGAAATGTAAGACACAAACATCTGTTATTTGAGGCACTCAGTTTGAGGTATTTTGTTATGACAACCTAGTAAACTAATAGAGACGTCATTCTAACTTTATGAACCATCTCCATAATATGGATATGTTTGCCAAGCGAACTAACCCTTATCCCCGGAGCATACTGAAAACACATCAGATCTTATTCTTTAGCTTTATTTTTTTTTTTAACTCCCTCCTTTCTACCTGATAATTAATGCAGAGTGCATCAACTGTAGATTAGCTTGCTTTTTTCCTTTTTTGTAGACAACACATTGTTGTAAACCATTGGTTTACAACACAATATATTATTTAGAAATACAGGATCAAACTATATTTGATTTCAATACAGCACTTCCACCAGCAAGCCACCCATAGTCCTCACCATAGTCCCCTCCCACCTCTGCTCGCCTACTTCTTCTCCCTCTGATGTTCTCAATTCAACAGTCTAATTTCTAGGGTATGTTAATATAGGATAGGTTTTATGTGACCCTTTGCTTTTCTTGTCTGTGTTCCATATTTAAGTGACATTACCTGGTGATTTTTTGTCTCCATTATTTTGCTAAGCATAATGCCCTCCAGTTCCAATGCTATAACAAATGGCAAGTTTTTATCTTTTTATGTATAGCTGAGTAGTACTCAATTTTGTATTACCATCTTCATTATCCATTCACCTGTCTTTGTACATATAAGTTCTTTCCATAACTTGACTGCTATAAATAGTGCTGCAATGACAATAGGAGTGCATAGATCCTTTAAAATTAGTATTTGTACTTTCCTAGGGTAGATACCTAGGAATGAAAATACTGGATCATACCTTAGATCTATTTTTAATATTTTGATAAATCTCCATACTGCTTTTCAGTTGGGACTATGTCAGTCTACATTCCCATCAACAGTGTACAGCAGTTCCTTTTACTCCACACCATTGCCAACAATTGATTCTGGCCTTTATATGGACCACTCTCAAAAGTGTGTGGTGGTATCTTATTGTGGTTTTGATTTGCATTTCCCTCATAAGTGATGAGCATTTTTTCATGCTCCTGTTGACCATCTCAAGAGCCTCTTTGAAGAGGTGCTTGTTTAGCTCTTCTGCCCATATTTTCTCCTGTTCTGGGGTTGGAGTTTTCTTTAATTTTTAGTTGTAGATTCTCTTTGTGCAAAAGCATTTTTCTTTCTATAGTCCCAATTGCCTATATTCTTTTCTCTTATTGGAGATAAATGCACAAAGACATCACTGAAGCCTGTGTCATAAAGCATTTTACTGTTTCCTCGTATATATTTTAAGGTTTTAGTTCTTATATACAAGTCCTTAATACATGTTGAGTTAATTTTTGTATATAGTGTTAGACAGTGGTCTGGTTTCATTCTTTTACATGTGATTGTCCATTTTTCCCAACACCATTTGTTAGAGACTTGCCTTTCTCAAATAAATACTCTTGGCTCCTTTGTCATAGATTAACTGTTCATTTAAGTGTGGGTTTATTTCTGTATTCTAATTCTGTTCCATTGGTCTGTATATCTGTTTTATTTCCCCACTACCATACTGTTTTGATTATTATTGTTTTGTAGCATAATCTGAAGTGGCAAGTGGGGCAGCCACCAGAAAGCCAAGGATAGACCTCAAAGGAAACCTACTTTGCCGGCACCTTGAATTTGGACCTCCAGCCTCCAGAAATGGGAGAGGATAAATTTGTAATTTAAGTCAGTCTATGGTAATTATTTTATCGTAGTAACCAGAGCTGACTGAGACTACACCTATCTGAAGGCAGGACTCATAAATAAAAATCAATCTAATAGCCCATCTATAATGTAACTAACTTGGACATCATCATAGGTAGGATATTCAAATAATTTGACCAATCTATATATGATTTTACACTGCTAAATACAAATGAGCACAGCACACTTTCCTATAATTATGTCCTGCTGTTTTAAACAATAACCTACAGAGTATAAAAATGTTTTCACAAGAGACTCTTATCAGTATGAAATCTGTAACATTTAATGTATCAGTTCCTGTCAACATGGCCCTTCATTTCAGTACTTAATAAAGGTTTATTCAGCAATATTTCCTTCACTCTTCTCAATGAACCACAATCATTTCTGGCACAGAACAGAGCAAACTCTCTTGAATTAATAAAATTAAGCCTGTCAGATTTAGGCCAGTTGGGTATTAAATTCAAACTAGATGAAATACTGGCTGAATATAGTTGCAGTTTATATAGATCAGATTTGGCATAAAATTCAGTTTGTGATGTAATATAAATTGTCAAAGTGATACTGCTTCAAATTTCATGCGGTTTATTTTAAAAGTGATATATATCATACAGAAAAATAACACTTAACTTAATGTGAAAATAACTACCTAGAAGAACAATAGAATGAAAATGTAAGTTGAGCATTCATTAAGAACTGGCATATGGTACTGCATAAAAGTCCAGGACCTCATTGTTTCCATTTGTATTGAACAGGAAAAGAGAGAACACCCAGTAAAATGCTACCTTTGTTTTTCTCTTATGTATAATTTAAAAAATATTTTTGTCACATTAGGAATAGGCACATGTTATTCTCATAAATAAGTGTAAAATTTCCAGTGTATTATTTCTAATGGGAAAAAATAAACTGACACATCTGCCACAAGAGTGATTATGTCCAAAAAAAAGTTCAATTAACTTAATATTGTTAAAATATGTATGCCTTTTGTGACAAATTAAATATTAGAGCTTTAATCAACAAGTCCATTTTGATGATTTAAGATTTTCATCAAAGTTCTTTTTCCCAAAACCAAAATAACAAAATTCCAAATATTTTATATATTGGTTTTAGGATACATACCATAAAGGTACAACTGAACAATTTTTGGCCTTAAGCCTCTACGCTAAAAAGTACAGAGAAACTATAGACTAAAATTCAACACCGATAGGTATTTTATAATTACACCAGAAATCTATTTCTTCAGTTCATCATTTGTAATTAATGTACAATCTTGAAGTAAATTTTCATAGTTTCTTTAAGCATGATATCAGACATTAAAAAAAATCACTAATTTTAGACCTACTTAAAATAACAAAGATGTTTGTGTAGTCAAATGTATTAAATTCTTTCAAATTACTATACTGTTTGTTCATTTATTCAGTCATTCATTCAACAAATGATTTTGGCGTGCCCGTTATCTGGGGAAGCAGTGGCTCGCGGCCATGTCACTACCCACACAGAGCTTGCAGTCTAATGAGAAACACAAAAATTTTCTAAACACAGATATAATGTAGGTAACTTGATAGAGCAGTGTGTAAACTACTTACATATATTCTCTCATTCATCCTCATAATGTGCATGAGGTCATTACAATCTTTAATCCCAGTTAACTCATGAAGAAACTGAGTCACAAAGGAGTTAAGTTATAACCCAAGGTCATAACACTCTTTAAGTGAAAAAGCTAGGGTTTAAAGCCACATCCACTGGCTTCAATGTTTATATTCTTAACTATTATAATGCTCACACTTTTCCAATTTATTATTGTAAATTGTGGTGAACTATATTAAGAAAAATAAACCTACCAAAAATATATACACATAGTCAAATTTAATTTGTGGCTATCAGAGGAAAGCTCTCAAGAGCCTTGATTTTGAAGTTTAACTGAAGGACTTGAAGGATAACTGAAGATAAGGAGAAGACAGCTGGGGGCTGGGACAGTTGTGGAGGTGGGTAGTGTTTCTAACAAAATAAATGCCATCTCCCAAGGTCCTATGTTAGCATTTCCCCCTAGTTTTGCACTACAAAGAGCCAAGATATAGTTTATATTTACTCAAAGATATGGATTTAAAGTTCCTAAGCAGTGAAAAAAACTGAAACTTTTTTTAAAAACCAAAAATGCTTAATAACAATAGATTGCAAAATTGCTTTACAGAGCATTAACAATCACTTTCCTTTTTTCCAAAATTTGAAGTAGCATCATTGGCTTAAAACATTGCCCAAATTTTAGGTAACCAGCTTCAAACCTTAAAATCTGTACATATACCACACCAGCCACTAAAGGTCTAATTTGCATCTACCACCATCCAATCAATACCCTGAACCTGTTCCACCTACCACCCTTTTCCCTGTACCTACTGGTAGCCACCATTCTGTCATCAGAATCTAAGTGTTTTGTTTTGATCCTTTGCTTTGGTGGAGTGAAAGTCTTTGTCTTTATTCATCTAACTTAACACTTAGCATAAATTCTCAAAGTTTCTGATACATGAAAATCTAATGACAAAAATGATCATTTTCAAATGCATTTGTACCAAAAAGTCATCTTGAACTATATGTTTTTTCATTCTGTCTTTACAGGCAGAAAAGACTACTAAGCAGAAGAATCAGTGAGGAAAAAAGAAGGCATAAAACATCATGGCTTGTTCTCAGAAGTACAGAGAGCTTGGATTTGGTGGAGGTAGGTGGTGAGTTAGGAAAGAGAAGCAAGCAAGGAAGAAAGAAAAGTTTGAGCAGGGAAGAATCAGATTACAGAGGAAATTGTAAGGCATGTTAACAGTTATCTTTTAGGTAATGGAAAACTATCAAAATCTCAAATACGGATCTGCATTTTAACAAAGTTCTCTCTGAGAGACCTGGAAGCTAAGAGAAACATGTAAAACTGGATTGTCCAACATGCTAAAATTTAAAATGTATTGCTCACTGATACAATAGTAAATTTATAATCTTACTAATGGCAAAAGTATGGCATATGAGGAAGAAAGGTAAAATCATGTAATTTTAGTTCTTGATACAAAGTAGTTTTGGGATGGGAATCGGAATAGACTCTATATGATGGCAAGAACTTGGTGAGTTAACACCTAAAAGTGATTAGCATGTGCCTGAATTATAATCGACACTCAATAAAAGCTTTATCACTTCACTTGATAAGTTCCATTACCAACCATGTCACAAATTATAATGGTGGGTATCTCCATATAGAGAATATATAACTTACACAGTCTATTTGGAGACACCGAGGTCACAGCAATAAATTCAAAGGAAAAATAATTTATTTTGTAATGTGAAATGTACAAGCATTCATGACAATTTTGATTCCAACAATGGCATTCTCTGAACTGACTTCCTCTGTCTACAAGTTTAATATCAGCAAGTTTTGCTCCAAGCAAAAGAAACTGGACTGGAGCATGGATTAAGAAATAGGTTATATGTCAGGCCCTCAGCAAGTATTAGTGCCCCTTACTTCAGTCTAGCAACATCCCTATGAGTGATCCCTACTTATGTAGACAGGAAAATAAAGGTTAATCACTACTGAAGAAAAGAAAGACCAACGAAAATTTCTTAACATAGCAATCCTGAACTCATTTTCAGAAGAGTTCAGTACACAATCACTTATGAATCTTCAGTAATTAGGAATTCATTTCTAGATGTCTACTAGAGATAGCCTTAAGGAGGAACTATTAAAATAATCCAGAAGAATGACATCAGTCAAATGGATACTGAATAATGCCAAAATTATCAAAAAATGAAAAAGGAGGAAAAAATTTAAACATTTTTACAACAGGAACTGCTAATTGTTCCTTGATACCTGTTTTCTCACTTTTGTAATATAACAGAGCTTTCCAATTTTAGTTAACCATGTTTTTACCTAGAACAACAATCACATTTCCTTGTTTTCCTTCAAGTGTAAATCATATTATTAAGTTCAGACCAAGAGAATATGAGGGAAAGTAATGTGTGCAGCTTCTAAGACATGACCTTGAAGGGAGTGACCCTTCTCTCACTTCCCCCATTCTGCCTCCTGGAATGTAGCTGTCTTAGGGCACCAATCCCTGCGCTCTAGATAATAGAGCAACAAGACAGAAGGAACCAGGGTCTAGTTCTGGAGCTGACTGTGTAAGTGCTATGCCACTTACCCTCATACCATTAGGTGAGAGAAACATAAGCTATTTGCATAAGTCATTGTCATTCAAGGTCCCCATTACATGTCACTGAACCCAAACGTTCATTAACATTGATGGAGTCCATGATGCAGGGTCCTTGTGAACATTTTTCCTTCAAATTTCAGGATAGAAGCCAGGAAAGCATTCACTAGGAATTAAAATTAATAATAATAAAGTAAAACAACAGCTATGTCTTTAAGGGGGTGAGATATCTGTTGGAAGTAATTCGAGGTTTAGTGAAACATTTCTCTTCAAAAACTGGAATGTAATTTTAGACAAATGTCTTTTCTCTTCTCAGTGTGACACAAACTAAATATGCCAAAATATACATCACATCGGGTTCCTATTTTGAAAAGAATGAGATCAATCTACATTTGTATACATCTTTCTTTTCTTCTCTCTTTCTATCCCTTTTCTTCCTTTCTTCCCTCCTGCCTTCCCTTCCTTCCATTTCTTTCGCTGATTTTAAATCAATGGAAGATTCATGACTTAATGAATTAATTTGACTAACGTCAAAACATATTTTTAGCCACGAAAAAAGTTTTAAACAAGACACTTTGCAAATAATTGGGGAATAATTTTAACAAATAGTGTCCTGGATTAAATAGGACTATTTCAACGTATCCTCTGAATTCTACTCTAGCTTTTGCTCTAGGCCTATATGTTAAACTTTTTAGCAGAAACCAAACTCAGTTGCATGCTGAAATTTCTTCTATTATTTCAGCATTTTGTCTGCTACCTAAAAATAGGATGTAAACTGAAAATTTTACCCAGCTATGCCCCTTCATGTGTGTAATGGAACATCAGCCTATGAACTGATGGCCTTAAACCACTTAACCCAACTAAACCTTTTTTTTTTTCACCTATAAATTAAAGAGTAGTAAGTATGTTTGACTCAGGACTGTGACATGAAACACTAACAAAGCACTTAGGAGTACATTACACGTTGCGGAAATTAAGTAAATATCAGCAGCTATTTAAATTATTATTGTGATTGTTCCTTGCCACGGACATAGTTTAATGCTCCAAAACATTGATCTTCCCAGAGGAAGATGATATCCCTTGAGTTTTTTCTGCACATCTTCCACTCCCGTTATTTAATACAAATGAGTTTATGCTGACAAAGCTGTATATTTGCCAAATGGCTGAAGAGGGTGAGAAATTAGCCTGCATCCATGCAATAGAATAAAGTAATGAAAGTAAATAACAGCAATTAGATGTTTAATTTTAGCTACTTGAAATTCATACCAAATCCATATGGTCTTTTTTTCCAGTGACAATTAAATTAATACTCAGTTACAATCTACTTTGTTCATTTACCAAGTATCTTTCACTATTAATAAAGCATGGCTATTGCTTTGTTTACTTTAAATGATTCTAAAAGCCCATACAGGGAATATTTTCATTCCTTGTGACTTTTCATAGTAATATAGGGTAAATATTGTGTGTGTGTGTGATATTACATCTATATCTAGTAAAATAAAAGTTTCTGTTAAATACTGTGACTTGGGAGAAGGAATAAAAATATTCATCCTTCGTGTCACTGACAGCTCTAAAGTCAAAATTGGGAAATTACATAATGGTAAAAATTACTGGAACTGCACTTTTCAAAGGCATGTGTCAAGTAAGAATGAAAAGATGTTGTAAGGCAAAGCACACATTTGTGAAACAGACATTGTCACACAATACATTCATTACTGCACACTCTGAAATCACTCTGGGGTCAAATAGATTCTAAATGTAATGTAAGGGTTAGAAAATTCTTCCAACTAGATAACTATGCTCCTTTCCTCTTCAGCTTGTGATTATCAAAACGTATTTTGTGTAGTATTTATTCTGCAAAGATCCACGGCCATTTAACACTGTCTGATATCCTTTCCCTGCCCCATCCAACATATTTTAAAACAAGAAAACAGTAAATTCCCTTAATCAAGAAGAAACTTTAATCTTATGCCCTCGCTATTTTTTTATATTACTGAACTACAACAATTTTCCCTAATTTCTTTTCAAATTATTTGTATTTGAGTGTGGCTAACACATGATACTTACAATATAAAATGACTTAAAATACCAGATTTTAATAATCCTTAGGTGGCTCTATGCAAAGCAGATGTGCTATTATACTTTCCAGATGCTAGTTGTAAGCATAATTAATTAAAGACAGTGCTTACATATCATTTTAGTACATTTCAGTGCATAGTTAAAACTATGTTAGAGAAAAAGGAGAAAGAGCAAAAGCCAGAACTACTTAACTGCAAAGAGAATGCCAAGGAAGATTAAGTTCACATGTTATGCCAACAATAGGCAAAACTAAAAAGCAATAGTAACCAAACTCAGAAGTGCTTGCTGGTTAAATTATGACAGCACTAAGAATTATAAAATGCCAACCTTGTTCACAGCTTTGTACTGCAACTGGTGAGGTTTTAATCAGTTATTCCAGAATTCTTCCAACAACCTGAAATGCCAACCCACACTGTAGAAATAGAACAACCTGATCTAGCTTGAATAATCTTTATCCAATTTGCTAGAGAAAACATTTTTTTTTCATTTCAAATACTAATTTTTTTCTATGTTCACTTTTCTCTTTCAGTATATTGCATGCTAAAAGTGCTGTCTTATCTTTCTGTGTGCTGTTTAAATTATTTCTAATGTTCAGTTCAACTCAATGCCCGTTGTGTTCAAAGGTCGTTCTTGGTTTGGGGGGGGGGTGGGCAAGGAGTTCCCTGAGTAGGGGTAGAATCCACCTGCAGAGACTAGAAAGCATTGTTGTCAAA
This sequence comes from Galemys pyrenaicus, assembly GCA_019455555.1. Classification (NCBI taxonomy): domain Eukaryota; kingdom Metazoa; phylum Chordata; class Mammalia; order Eulipotyphla; family Talpidae; genus Galemys; species Galemys pyrenaicus. The sequence goes on along the minus strand of JAGFMF010011395.1, from coordinate 4,173,324 downwards.
TTCAGTTCTCAGTGTACCAGAAACCCTGGTTAATTAACCTACACAGACTCTAGGTTGAATCCAAAATACTGGATTCACCTACATTGTTATAAACCCCATTGCACTAGTATCAGTAGCATTTTCTCATAACAGGGAACACAGATAAGCTGTTAATATACAAATTAAAAAGAACACTCTTTCAGAACAACTAAGTGGGTACACAAGAATCACTGTTAGCAAAGCATATTGCTACCTCCTTACAAATAAAACCTATGTAGTAGAAAATAGTAAGTTACCCATTCTATATTTCACCCTTGGGATCCCTAATATGCTAGACTTATGTTCTAAACTGCACTAGAGAGAGAAGTCCATTCATTTTACTCCAAATACAGTTTATAGAGATTTCAGTTTATTTTTCCTTTCTTGGTCAATTTCAAATATGTTTGTCAAAAATGAGTAAAATTGAAAGCTTACCTTGAATTATCAGGTTAATGTTAAACTTTATAAGATTATTAGTATATGAGTCTTTGGGCTACAAAATGGCAATTTCATATGGTTCAACCTATGAAACTCTTTTGTAACTTGAAGATGACATTTCATAAAATCAGTGAACTGAAATCTTTTACATTTAATTCAGTAAAATGATTATTTAAAAATGACTTCACTAATAAATTTAGCAAGAGACAGAAAAGTGAACTATAAAACATAAAAGTAAGGAAATTATACTTTATCCTAATGTGAAAGTAAATCCAAACAATACATTCAAGAAAACATCTTCATGCTGAGATACAAACTGATAGTATTAAAGATTTGTTTTGTTTTTTTTTTTTTTTAATTTTCTGAAACAATTTTAGAAGCGTTTCCTTTTGTCCAGGGTACAAGCATTGGGGGGGGAAGGAATGCAACATAAAGTGTTCTATGCTGACTTCTTACCTAGTAGAAACCAATTTTAGAAGAAACACAAAATATATAATCACTTGCAATCGATCAAAACCTCAAGACTGTATTCACCTTTGAGTGTGTAAGATTTCCTCCTGCTAAGTTCAAAAATGCCTCTAACTAAAAGACTCAAACTGCCTGAAGTTTGAAGATAAACTGATAACCCTATGATTAATCAATCAGAAGAACAATATAACCTCTCTCCAGAAATGATGGGGGTGTGAGGGAAAAACGATAGATTTTTCTGGCCAGCGCATAAAGATGATTCTAGTGATCAGTTACTTAAATAGTCGGATTTTTGTCTGTGATGGTAATGACTGCTTACAGGTTTTGTTTAAAAGACACTACAGAGTTCACACCTTCCCTTTTAACAAAAAACAAAGTCAAGTTGTTTTATTAGCTTACACTGTTGTAAAATGCCTTTCCACCCTGCAAACTCTTTACAAAGCTTGCTCATCATTGTTAATTAGTTCTCTGATTATAAAGAATTTATTCAAGATTCTCTGCAGCAAGATAGCAATGATTTTTGTAGCAAGATAAATAGTTTGTAAATGTCAAATTGTCTTTAAGATCCACAGTATGAACCCTGAAGGCTGTTTTTAATGCCATTTAAATCCTGTTAGCTAACCAATAGCACTCACCACTGTCAGGCTTTCACTTGTTCATTTGTTGTTGGACACTTACTTGGTTTTGGGTTTGTTTTGTTTTGTTTTGTTTTTAACGTATTTATTGACTTTCCCTCTTATTCTATTAATGGGTAAACTCTGTAATAGCCTTGACCGTCTCTTTCATGGCTGGCTCTATCTCTAATGCCTAAATATTACCAGACATTTAGGAGAACATATAGTAAATATTGCTGAATTAATTAAGTAATGGAAATTGTAGTACTGACACTATAATAGAATTTATCCATATGAAAACACTAAAATAAGAATGATTCCTTGGCTGCACTTCTATGTCTCTTCTCAATACTGTTCCCATAAACTTTACAAATTCTGCAGATATTTGGCCTAACTTCACAGCTGGATTGTGAGTAATACGAAAACACTTATAAACACTTTGAATCTCTGCCAAAAGGAATTATGTGTAAATAAAAGAGGAGCTGTATGGTTGGCAAAATAAGCACTTTGTATTCATTCATTTACAAATCAAAAATTTGCTGTGTCTCTTCAGGGCAATGCATACTTTCACACAAATTATTAGTTATTTATCCTTATTGAATCCTGAAGGTAGATAAATATTTCTAGATGATAGATTGGCAACAATGTTTGTAGTGGTTGAGTCTGGTAAGTATAGATTGGGAACTATGCTTGTAGTGGTTGAGCCCACTGTAACCCAGTATTTTGTCATCACCTTGTGTTTTTTTTTTTCCTCTTTAGCAAACGCTTTAATGGTATGTTATTTCTCCATCAGCACAGGGAGCTTGTCTTGACAATGGGAAGGCTCATTCATAAATGACTGGAAGCAGCAAAGTGTGCTCTGCTGGAGACTATTCCCAACTGACTCTGCCACTCATAGGCAGTGACCTTGCACTTAATGTCTCCATGCCTCTGTTTCCTCCCCTGTGAAACTATCATAATAACAGCAAGTGTTAACTAGAGTTAAAGACCTTTGTGGTTGCTAGTAACAAATTAGGCAACCTCTCCATTTCTTTAGAGTTTAAAACATGTCACCAACCCTTCCTTCTCAAGTGAGAAATCAATGTTTGAGCAACTGCCTTTCCTGGAAATGAAAATAATTTGGAAATGAGAATTAAAATCTGCCCAGAAATAGAGGAGCATTTAGCACAATTTATATACATCTATGGAAAAGAAAAATCAAGGAGAAAATAATTCTTTTTATTTTATTGACTTTATTTTCTTACATCGTTGTTCATTTTTATACATTTGATTTCTCCCCTCATGTGTAGTTCCTGTCGTTCCTCTACCACCATAGCACCCATAATCCATCACCAAGTCCCTTGTGCTCTTCCCTGCCCTGTTTTGACCCCTCTTGCCCCCCTCCCTTGCTGTATGCCTTAGACTTATTGTCTGCTTGCATGCTTTGATTTTTCTTAACCTAAAATTGAAAGTTTTTAAAGCTTTTTTGACTTCAACATTGTAATCAACAAGTATATATGTATAATCTAAGGCAGTGCTGAAGATATGAAGGAGAGTAAGAGTCTGAGAAAACAGGACAAGGAACACAGATGAAGTACCAGATAACAAGGCCAGATTTTAAATAATTTGGCCATTAGAGGAGGAAGAGGTCGCTGGTGACTGAGACAGGTAAGGAAAAGAAATTCACACCAGGCAGTAGGAATAATAGCACTGACATTAGCAAAGAGGGACAGGAATTTTAATTTGCAACTATAGGTAAAGCCTGTGCTTTCTTTGTAATGCAAAGATTCCAAAAGAAGTCACTCCCAACAATGATTTACCAATATGATATATTCAAATTCAAATTAAGTGAGTTCCTCTTCCTAGTTTTTTTAAAACCTTCTGAGAATGAATTTTTAAAGTAAGATATGTGAACATTTTTTTCTTTCCTCATTATTAAGTGTCTAATTTTACTCTAAGTATCAAGTTGCTATTTCTGGGATTAAAAAATGTAAATACAGAAAAATTGCATAAGGAAATAGTAGGACACCTTTTTCTGTTATAAAAAGACAAGGTGGCAGTTGGATTAAGACTTTGAGATTACAGTTTTAAGCTGACATTTCATATAAATCTACCTCCTTTCTAGATCATTGGGGTGTTCAGAGGGTCCATGTGCACAATCCCCCTTCCCTGACTGGATTCTAGCTAACCTAAAGATGGGAAATAGGGTTAATAAAAGCATTACTATTACCATCATCACTCAGAGACGCTAGGCTGGACGAGGGGGCATATATCCACAAGGAGTTCTAGAATCAAAACCCATGGCTGAGAAGTCCTGCGCCCTTGCCTGCAGCCCTGGAGAGGAAGAGGAGCAGCTGGACTAAGCTGGAGTAAGCACCTCCACTTCTTTCTCTCTCTACATTTATATATCAAGTAAATTAATCTAACTGCTCAGGGGCAAGTGACTTGGTGGTCGAATTTGAGCTCCTAAAAGAATCACCTGTTAAACCACAGACCACTGGGCTTGGTATACCACATTATTTTGTTGTTGTTGTTGTTTTCCAGTTTGGGGGTTACATTTTTACTCCTTCATATGTGCACCTGCTCCACTCACCTTCCACCAAATACCTCATCTGCTTTCCTCCCCTACCTTTTCTTCTCCCTCCCTGCTGTCTCCTCTGATAACCAGTAAATTTTTTCTCAGCATTACAAATGTGCAACCTTGACAAGTTCTCAGTGATGCTGCTGGTTTTGGGGGGAAGGAGGCATAGGTCGCACTTTGAAAACCACCGACACAGGCAGTGGTCAAGAGCATCACATACCATGAGGGTGAGCAAGAAGTGTTCCGCAAAAAACTTCCATGATGGAGGTTGCTATCCCAGTCCCAGTCCTATTCTGTTCCCTTCTCCCATCAGTCACAGGCACAAGGACTGGCACACAGTGGCAACAAATTATTTGCTGGGTTGAACTGAATGTTCCAACAAGCATGTGAAAACAATTTTTGAAAAAAATTAAAATGTCACTCTTGAATTTTTGCCCATTTTTAAAACCAAACTTTTTACCATCTTCACATGGCTTTCTAGATTCCGACACTTTGGCCTATTCAGTACTTCCTGGGGGCAGATTTGATGTGAATTCAGAGTGACCTGAGACTGCAGTGCTGCCAGCAGGCCTATTTGTGTACAGTTTTCTTTTGAAAGTACAGAAAATCTCCCCAAAAGGGCATTTCCATCCCACTGTGTCCCAGGGGAGTTAGTAGTTGAAGTAACTGAGAAGTTTAAACCAAAAGTTTCATTTTTCTGATACAATTCAAAACAATAGAAGGTTTTACTTATCTTTCCTTATCTGGCAACTCTGTTATGCTACCTCTCATACTAGATAAATCCTTTAACCAGAAATTTATAAATTATATTCAGATTTTTCAAAGATCAAGGGAAAATTTTAATTCTGTTTGCAGTGTGTCTTATAATTTAGGCTACATTAAAGATGATCTAACTAACAATACTTTAATAACTTCAAATTGTGAATATTTTAAAGGAAATCAACATTTTGTAAGGAGAAAATTTTATAACTATGACATAAATCCAGAACCCAGAAATAATGTATTAAATGCACTGAATTTCTAAGAGGTTGGGAATCGTATTTGAAGAAATTCAAGAACCTTTAAGTAGAGCCCAGAGAAGCAGAATTCTATGAGCCACTCTTTGACTGCCCCCTACTGGCCCTACACCAGAGTGTTGATCAGAACAGAGTATGTGCTTTTAGAATATGTGTTCTTAATATTTTACCAGAAACAGGTTGTTGTAAGTTTTCAGATTTCATCAAAAGCTTGTATTATCATTATTTCCTTTATTGTATACAATGAAAACTGAAATCCTTTATTAATATTTAATCCTTGCTAAAACACACCCTAGTTTTTAATTTCTACTAGTGAGTTTGTCTAAGGGGTGTTCAGTAATGAAAATAAAAGCATTACATTCAGGAGTGACAAGAAGTCAGGAGCTCAATGAGTGCGTTTTCAGTGACAATGTTTACTCCTGTTATCATTTAGTGAGATGTGATTTTCCAAATGTGGGAACTGTCACATGAATTGGGTTTTATAGCTTAGCTCATTTTTTGGCTGTCATTTTATGATTTGTGCCTCAGATTATCTATAGTTAATAATAGCACACAAATATATACTAAAAGAAAAATTGTAATGGAAACAGATAAGATACCTTTTTTAAGATTTCGAGACTATGAATGAGATGACAAGTCTTGTTAAAAATTTGGGTGGAGGGGCAGTATGAAAGTTTAGTCTAGTTAAGAAAAGAGTTGTTTTGCACAGTATAAGTAGACAACTATAATTCTACATACTGAGTTTCTTGGTCTGTAAACTGAGATTGTAGGTGGTTACAGTTCAGGTATAGTTAATATTTATAAACCCAGCTCCCTTGTCTCCCATGTTACAAAAATTAAAATAGAAGGACTGATACCCCAGAGGTGCTGGTAGAGATACCTATTCCTTCTGTGGCCAAACCAGGAATGTGAGCACCTGTCATATGAAGAAGGGGTGAAAAATACCCCCACGTTTCATCAAAACAGGAAGTTTCTAGAATGTAGTTACAGACCTACCCATATGGGACAAGGCATTTCTATGGAATAAAAATCCAAAACTGTACAGAGTAGACTCGCACTTTTAAATCTGAGAGCTTTAAATAACATTTATTTTCTCTAAATATAAATAAATCTGAGACCAAATGCATATCATATCACATTATCAAGACATTCATTTTAGTCATTATTATTCCAGGGCTTCTCCTACCCTAGGTTTGAATTAAGATCCAAATCTTCATTCAGTCTTGTATAGAACAAAATACTAGGAATAGTACTCCCAGTTATCGATCCTCCCTGATCGCCCAGATTCTCATCCAACACCAAGTCCACATGCTCTGTCTTTACCCAGACACACTATATGAGAGGAGATTGTAGGTTCCCTCTGTTTCTGGAACAACAGACCTCCTCCCCCCACACCCCATTCCTGGAGAATCACCTTTCTCTATACCTTCTAATTACCCTTCTCCTATTCTCTGGGTCATCCACCATAATCAACTTATTAAATTCTTTAGAGACTTTCATCACAGCCAGGATCATTCACTACATCCCTCAGGATGAAGGGTTGTCTTCCAACTGCTTTTGCTGGAAAGCTTGACAATGGACATCCTAAAGTTTAGGATGCAGAGCAACACCCAGGCAGGAAAATCAATGTAGAGAATAAATAAATCTTGGTTTCCATACTTTCTAATTAGTCAGTGGCAATTAAAATTCATATTGCTACATCAATAAATCATTCCACCATATTTGAAAATTTGATAAACATGAACTAAAAAAGTTCTGAGAAAGGAAAACTGGAAGATATAGGAAAAAGACATCCTTTCCACTGGGTTTGTTATCCATTATTTAGCTATGTATTTCTGCTGCCACCTACTGGTGCACAGAGATTTGTAATTTGCCCAACCGGTGAAAAAGAAAACTTATGCTTTAATTCATTGCAAACTGCACAGATCAGAAAGGTTTTAGGATAAGCCCTTTCAGGGCATCATATCATAAAGGATTAACAACAGAGTACTGACAATTACATAAAAATAAATGAAATTGTGTAGTAGACTGGGGGAGAGGTCTAGAGTAAGAGGAAAGAGATGAAAAAGTGGCCATCTCTTACTTATTAGATGTTGGAGCTAGGAAGGAGTTTTCATAAATGACTGGATGCAGTACTTCAACATTTGTAAATGGGGCCTTGTAGGATCCTGTAGTTATTCATGCAGTGACAGAAAATAAAGTCATCCCAGAGAATACTTGAATTGAAACATATGTGTTTCATTGAAGGCTTGTTTACCTCTTGCCCATTTCACTGTTTATTCTAAGATAGCATTATCTAGAGTTGATTGAATTATATATTTTAAAAAAAGACATGTAGACAACTATAGGCAGTTTAAAGCTACTCACACGTACCACCAGGGAACAAATCGTTACATCCTACAGTGTGAAAATGCTAACATAAAAGTCCTAATGCCCAAGAGTGGCTTGATTTCAATCAGTGATTATGCTGGAATTAATGTACTGAGAGGTTTTCATTCACAACTGAAACAAAGAAACAATGAGTACTGCATAGAAACATGTTATATGTGTCTGCAATGTAGGCTATAAGGGAGGTTTCTCCTGATGCTGGATACAGCAGAAGTCAGAATGTTTACTGACCAGGTGCCATAATGGAAGATCAACTGCCCGGGAGCACCCTCAATCCCTCCTGAGAGATTTTAGATTCACCTGAGGTGTCAGCTCTGAAGACATTGCTCCTTGACCTACAGGTCTAAATGGCTGTCTTAGTATCATAAATGAAGAGATTTCTGAGATCATGATGGATTTGTACAATTAGAGTTCACGATAAACTCGTTCAACATTGCTTGTTGCATGAATGAAGTGGACATTTAAAGAATATAGCCAATGGACTATAGTCAACACTATTATTCACAAAAGTCTCCCAACTTGAAACTAGCTTAGACAAAAGGGGAATTTGATGGTTATCAGAATTCATTGTAAATTCATATAGACAAGTCACAAGAAAGACAAGGCTCTACCTGGACCTTAGAAACAGGGTCTTGGATCTTTCCAGTGATCTTCAGCTGTGCTTCTCTATTGTATAAAGTCTCCCTTCACAAAGAGGCATTATGTTTTCTGTCAGCTTCTTAGATTCCCATCCCCACCATTCCTACCACTTAAATTTCTTAGGTCAGATAGTGATTGGCCTGAGTCAGGGACTCGAGCCTGGACTGATGGGGACAGAGGTAACATGGAGTAACAGTTAAGAACTGGGACTGGGAATCCTGAGTGCCAGAATGTGATTATGATACTAACGCCAAGACCTTGGATAATCTACTCAACTTCTCTGTGATTCAGTGTCCTCATCTGTCAAGTAGGGATGTATTAGTACCTGGTTCAGAAATTTACTGTGTAAAATGCTTAAACTTATGCCTGACACAGACTAAGCACCATTAAGTGATTGTTATTACACTAAAACACAGGTCCTGCATTTTAGCCATATGTTAGAACCATTTGGAGAACTTGAAAAAATACTTAATACTTTTCTTTCATTCCAAGATAATTGGTTTTTAGGGGTATAGTCCATCCAACATCAAGATTTTTTAATGTATTTTTCTGAAAAATATAGTTATATTCAGTCTAGAGAACTATTGCACTAGATAGTAAGCACCATAGATAAAAGAATTTATGTCTACTATTTAATCTTCTGTATTTGAAAACACGGCTGTCTCAGAGAAATGCTAAAAAATAACTGTTGAATGATATAATGAAGCATTTATAAGAGCTGCTGTATTTAATGAGAACAGTTATATGAGTGTGTGTGTGTGCGTGCACGCGCACACATGTGTGCATGGAAAGACTGGCCCATAACATTCGTCGGACCAGGCCAAGAATATAAACAAATGTCCTCATATCATATCTGCAAATATTATAAATCGAGTGAATAAATGACTAAAAATTTTTTATCATTTTATTGTGAAAAATCAGGCTCTGTAACAACTGATTCAAGTTACTACAGATCCAGATATAAATTTGGATTTACAGAACTCCTCCAAATTTCTCTCCAGAAAGTGACAGAGTAAGGAGACCCAGTCTCTGCTTCTGGCCTCAACCTATATCTTCTTTCTTTCCTATCCCATATATGTCTCTCGCATTAGTGTCCTCGGGCAAGCATTTCGTTCTACATCAAACCTCTGTCCACACTGTTCTGATGATACCTCTCAGCCCTAGGGGACATACACTATCAGGGCTTCATCCATCCTAGTGGCTAGACCAAAGGAAATGAGCTCAGGTCTATTTGTGCAAAGAAATCTAGAGCTGGAAGTAAAGGCAATTGGAGAAATTGCCTAAGTTCCAGGTGGGTATATATATATCTTTTGCCCCACAGAAAGGTAAGCCTATGAAGAGAAGTACAGCTGGAATAGGTCAGAGTGGGACACTCTAAAGCATGGGCTCCGGAGAAGTTTCCTTTTTTGTAGCAGTTTGAGGGTGAGCATTGCTGTACAGTTAGAACTGCATCCACTACAAATTGCGATATTCTATGTAACATAACCTTAAGGAGAAGTTGCTACCCTAATGTTATTCAAAAATAAGTAGGCAGATAACTCTTGCATCATGTCATCAAAATGCTTACAGACATGCACATGGGATATAGCATGTCTTCTGCTTTTACCTTTCAGTGACTTCCCATTCTTAGAAAAAAGGCACAGGCAATTCTCATTAATGTTGGTAGTTATGTGACATAAATTCATTGATTCAATGAATCAGTGAATTCAGAACCATTTCTCTTAGGTGACATATCAGGTTAGGTTTCTATTTGCCTCTGTCACATTTTCTTCCACTGACCTATACAAAACCTTGTTATATGTGTGATTATGTTTAGTGAATCGCTTTAAATATGCATTTAGCTTTTTAATTTTTTTCCTTTATTTATATATATTTAACATCAATTGTAATCACCAGTGCACCATCACCTTAGTCCCCCATGCTCCTGTCTGCCCTCAACCCTCCCTTTCCCCCCTCCCCACCAAGTGTCCCCAGTCTGTCCTTGTCTCCTCATTTTTGATTTTTGTTGTGTCTTTATTGTTATTATTATTATTCCTCTCCTTGATCCTTATTTAGTTCCCTTATATTCCTCTGAGGGGAGGAACCATCTGGTATTTTTCTTTTGCCTTCTGACTTACTTTGCTGCGCATAATCCCTTCCAGCTCCATCCATGTTCCTATGAATGAGTCTAGTTTTTCATTTCTGATTGCTGAATAGTATTCCATTGTGTATATGTACCACAGCTTCCCGATGCACTCATCTGTTTTTGGGCATTTAGGTTGTTTCCAGGTCTTACCTATTGTAAAGAGTGCT
>JAGFMF010011395.1:4118409-4150783 GCA_019455555.1 Galemys pyrenaicus | reverse complement strand
CCCCTCCCTGGCCGGCAGCAGGGATCGAACTCGTGCTGCAGTGGCTGAGGTTTGCTTCGTAGTGCGTTGCTTAACCCACTGCGCCACCAGGGAGGCCCCTTCAATCATATTTTAAGTTTACTGGGTTCCTAAGTTCAATTATATTTCAAGTCACTGGGTTCCTAAGTTTCACAAGAACATGATGTGCTCCCTACTCTTTCCATCTTGTCAATGTGCCTCTGAAAATGCAATTCTCTGACTACATTAATCGATGATGCTGCCTAAGCAGTGAATTACACTGTGAGATCATTGTCCTTTCAGCCCTATACCTCTACCTCTACCCATGCAGTTCCAGCCTGCAGTCTAAGGACTGTTGTGTCACTTAGTTAACTCTTTCTGAAGACAGTGATTTATATATTTTTATTAACATATAACTTTGCTTTAAGGCATATAACAATGATCCACATATGTATAATTGTAAGATGAACACCTCAGGAAGTTTAGTTAACATCCTTTATCTTACATAGTCAATTTGTGTGTATGTGATGAGAATTTAGACATCTAATTACTTAACAACTTTCAAATTCATAATGCAGTATTGACACCTATGGTCACTATTGTATCCCCAGAATTTATTTATAACTGGAAGTTTGACCATTTTCACCCATTTTGCTCACCCCACATCTTGCAATCCTCAATTTCTCCTTTGTAAATTACGATTTGTTTTGTTTTGTTTAGATCTGACAAACCAGTGAGGTTATACAATATGCAGCTTTCTTTGTCTGACTTATCTCCCTTAGCATAATATTCTTCAGGTACAGTCATCTTTTCATAAATGGCAATAATTTCTACTTATTTATGTTTGGAAAATATTCCATTGCACATCTATACGTACATACCCGTCCATTTTCTTTATCTACTTATCCATCTGCAGTCACTTAGGTCGTTTCCAGGTTTTCACGATTGTAAATGACACTGCAATGAACACTGAGATGCAGGTATCTTTTCAAGAGAGTCAGTTTCCTTTGGCTATATTCCCAGAAGTAGAATTGCTTTAGGATCATTTAGTAGTTAGAGTTTTATTTTAATTTTTTGAAGAGTTTTCCATAATGGTTATACCAATTTACATTCCCAACAACGGTGCACAAGTGTCCCCTTTTCCATATTTCACCAATACTTATCTCTTGTCTTTCTGATAATAGCCATTCTCACATGTGCAAGGTGGTATTTACTGTGGTTTTGATTTACATTTCCCTGCTATTATGATACTTAGTACCTTTACATGTACTTGGTCATTTGTGTCTGAAAAAATATCTGTTTAGTTCCTCTGCCCATTTTGTAATGAGAGCACCCTATCAGCTATTAATATAATAATTAAGACTATCCAAGGGTATATTATTTTTTAAATAAGTCCATTTCTAGCTAAAAGCTGTTCTGTTAGAGAAATACACAATCTTTCTTCTGAGTGGATTAGTGACTTCTGGAAGGTCTTAACACAAGAGGCAAAGAAAAATTGGCCTCATCCAACTTTTTTCCAAACAAAATGAAGTCAGAAAAATAGGGATTTAGCTTGAACAAATAACCAGATTTTATCTGGAATTATCAGCTCAGGAGAGGATTAGTAAACGTCTGGCCTCCAAGGAGAGAAGCCTTTAAGGAAAAATTTTAAAACCTCATAAACCACTTTTAACAAGGTATTTCTCTTAAGCCTAGGATAATTTTTATTTTTAAAAATTCCTGATTTAAAAAAATAAAAATGAAGTTTTACTCCAAGTTGGGCAGAGAAACATAGTTAATTTAAACAGATCAATAACAGTCAAAGATTTCTGTGAAATGTTACCAAATTGTTCTTAGGTATTTGCTTCCAGCATTAAGGAGATCATTAAAACTATTTCAGTCTTCAGTGTTTATGCTCAACTCTTTCTATAAAGACATATTAATATCTTTAGAATTATCATGAAGTGTGAAAGCTACCTGCCCAGGGGATTCAGCAGCCCACCTGGAAGAAGGTGCCCAGACAATGCCCCAGTGAGAAGCTTCTGCATAATTACTTGCAAATCCTAATTTCAAAATATAACATGAAAGTCCACATCTGGTTGGTGAAAATATATAAAAGAATGATTTTTTTCATTCATTTCGCTTTTTTTGTGGGGGATTTTGTTTGTTTGTTTGGTAAAAGCAATCATTAGTTACTCTGATCAAATGTTTGGGGGAATTTATTCCAGGGGAAATCATGTCCCCTATTCCAGTAACAGCAGACAGGGCTACTGCTACTTCAGTTGCAAAGTACAAAGATATCTTTTCCTCTTAGGCGCAAATTGACACTAGACTTCCCAGCTTTATCAGAGGACAATGGGCATCAGATCTCAACCCTTTTGACTGTCTTTGCCCAGTATAATACAGTTTAACAAACCACTCCAAAACTTGGTGCTTGAAATAACAACCATTTGGTATTGCTCATGAACTGTGAGTTTACTGGTAATGCTGCTGATATGGGCTCTCTTCTCTTATTTTACCTGGGTGCTTCCAAGTCATCTATAGTCAACACCAGATTGGTTATTTGCTGGCTTGTCTAGAATAACTTTGACTGATTATGGAAATTTTTGTTAGAGATCCCTTAAAAACTAAAAATAGAATCTAGTGATCCACAGATGAATATTTAATTGAAAATTTTAAAAAACTCTAATTCAAAGAGAAATATGAATGGATAAAGAAGATGTGGTATATATCCACAATGGACTACTGTTCAGCTATAGATAAGATAAAATCTTGTCATATGCAATAATACATATGACCTTGAGAAAATTGCACTAAGTGAAGTAAGCCAGAAAGAGAAAAACAAACACCGTGTGATTTCACTCATGTAGTATATAGAGAAAATAAACGAAATGAAAATAAACTTGGACTATGAGAACCATCCTTGGTTATCACAAGTGGAGAGGGGAGTGGATAAATCAGACAAAGGGGTCAGTGGTATGATGAATGACAGAATTGAACTTTTAGAGGTGAACTTAATGTGGTGCCTTAATGATGCATTGCTGAAATTTATATGATGCCCTAATACAATCTTCTTTTCCTATAAAAGAGAAAAGAAAATACAAAATAAAAGTAACTTTGACTGAATCAACTTATTTCTGCTCTATGTATTCCCTTGGCCACCAGTGGATGAGCCAGGCTGGTTTTCATGTCACAGGCAAGTGTCCAAAAGAGATTAGAAGTTTCTAGTTCTCTTGAGTTTCTATACTTGATAATGGCATACCGGTGCTTTTTGCCACATTTCATTAGTCAAAGCAAACGTTAAAATTCAGCCCAGAACCAAGGGGTGGGAAATAAGGTTGAATCATGTTAAAAGTCCATATTTGATACATGTCAGTGCCTTTCCCAGCATCCTCAGTCGTGTTCATCTGAGTCCTCAATCCTTCTCAATCTGGCCACTGCTTCAATTTCTGCAGTTTCAAAAATCAAGATATTTGACCCAATTTTACTGTGAAAATCAATTTTAAAACACCATCAAAGGCATTTGCTCCAGAATTAAAACCATCTTTAACAAAATCATTGTTCGTTATATCCTTAGAGATCATCTGATCCAAGATCTTTGTTTTATAGACACAGAGGCATAACCAAATTCACGTATCTCGGCAATAATACAGCCAGAATCAGAATTTAGCTTTCCTCTCTTCCATCCCAGAACCTGCCCATCATAACACATGCCTTTCTTTAGCTTTCACCATATGTGTGAAAGTTTTCATTACCCAGAAGTCTATCATCTATTATGAATGGACTGGCAAAGCATAAGACTGGATGTGGGAAAAGCAATCTTAAAAGATTATTGCAATCACTCACGCTAGTCCAGTGTTCAGAAGTGTGGTAGAGAAGATGGGAAAAGCTGCACAGATTCCAAATACGCTTAAGTTAGAAGGGATGCAATTCCTAGAGAAAGGAAAAATGATTAAATAAGGATGAAAATGGGGTTTCTGGCATGTGCACTGAGGTGGTTAGTGGCAGCGTTCTAGAATTAGATTAGTGGTAGAAATCAAGAGACCGGTTTTGCACTGATTTTATGCAGCCCTTCACATCTCTAGATGGGAATATCCTTGAGGCAGCTGTAGAGACAGGTCTGGGGTTCAGGTTGGACCCAGTGATTCCTTGTCTCTTTCAACAAAATGGACCCAGTGATTACATTGTCTCTTTCAACAAAATGGACCCAGTGATTACATTGTCTCTTTCAACAAAATGGACCCAGTGATTACATCTTACATAGGCTCTTTCAACAAATAAGGTGCTATACAGCATACTGTGAGCAGAGAACTCAGAGACAAGATTTGGTTGGTGCTATCGGGGAGTTTCCACATTCATAGCTCAGTGTGGCGCTCTGTGCATTCCTGCTTGCCTAATTCCTTGTAGATGTCAAAGGAATAGTCACAATGACTGATTCAAAGAACACAGTATTCCCTGTAAATATCCAAAAACCAGACCTCACTGAGCTCAGTGATTTTCCCTCAATTAAGTTAGCTGGGAAATAGTAAATCAAGAGCTCTAATCTGCTCTTCAGTGGCTTATTTGGTCTCAAACTCTCCTCCCCTCTTACCTCCTGTGCAGTCTGCAATTATAAACCAGATGGCTCTTATTCCCTTTTGAGTCCTTCTGCCAGCTCAGAGTTTTACAAATACTGAAAACACATTTCAAGACTGAAACATGGGTTTCCTCCCTTCGTCATGCTCTGCACAGACCATGGAGTATTGCCCTTGGCACTGTCACACCTTGTAGCGCTGAGACGAATGAGGTCAATGACCTTGAACTCTTCTCTTTTTTGATATTCCCTTTATTTAAAGTAAAATACCTTTGAAAATCATATGCAAATCATCCCTCGGTGTACAATGCATATAGTGGAAGCCACGATAGTAAGCACTGCATGCTTATAATGTGCTGGACACTGTGCTAAGACTAAGCTACACAGAGATTCTTTTATTTAATCCTTAATATTTCTGTATTCCACAGACATGAAGCCTAAATAACTTAAGTAACACACCAGAGCTAGTAAGTATCAGACCTAGAACTCAAATCTATCACTTCCCTCCAAAGCATGCTCTTAACCACTAAACTAAACTACATTCCTGTGCTTTCAACATTTTCTCTGAAAGTGGTTTGAAAGTGTGCTGTGCTCTTCTCAGCATCAAGTAACTGTTCATCACAAGGGCTTTCTCTTTCACTCATTTGACCATTTACATGTGCTGAATGTTGAATGTGGATTGTCATTCACACATTCCCTGCGATACAAACATTGCCTTAAGCAGTGCTAAAGGGACTTGGTGCTGAATAAAACAAAGAATACAAATTTCAGAATATTTTATTTAAATTAAAAGCTAACTTAATAAAAATCAGTGCACATCTTGCCTGAGGCAAGAGGAAGTTGAACCATAAACTGCTGTTAATAATGTATAGATGTCAAGTGATACTCCTTCACAAAAAGAAAAGGACACAAAGGGAAAAGAAAAGCTGGACAAAGTTCAGGGGAAATGATATACACTATCTGATGTAATTAAATGAAACTTTGATTTGTTTTAGCATACAAAAATAAAATGGATAAACCAGAATTACTCAACTAGAGAAACTTACTAAGTTTCAGTTTATATAAACTTTGAGAGGGATAGAAACACTAAGAAAAGTGATTTTTTTAATGCTAAGAAAAATAGTGAGTGAAAATGTATAATTTTGTTTGACTTTTTGCTCTTAAGCATAGTCAGCCTTTTCATGATGTGAAATTTCAACTCCCAAAACATGCTTCACCATGTGTATTCTCTTGGGGGCAAGATATCATTTAAGGAAAACAGAATCTCCAGCTCTTTGCAAAGTTGAGTATCTCAGGCTTTCAACAAAACCTAATACTGGCTTGAGTTAAGATAGGTGTTGCCATTTACCACTAGATGGCGAACTATAACTTGAAATGGAGGCTGAGGAAAAAGTTAAAAGTTGGGCTTGGAAAGGAAGCTTGAGTTAATAAAAAGCTACATTTGTACAGTGTTCATAGAGACGTAGCATAATCATTCTTAAGATGTATACATTATTTGTAACTAAAAACATCTACTGATTGCTGCAAAATCTTTGGAAGTCCTAAGACAGACCCAGTTGATCGCAATGTTTGTTCCTGGGACCCACTTCTTACGTTAGTCTCCCTCTCAGATATTCAGTACTGAGCAATATTCGCAGTGCCAAACACCAGTTTGCCTGGGGTTTAATTTTTATTACCTTTTATCCTATCCTCTATTTCTGTCCCATTTCAGCATCCTTTACTACTTCATTTTTGCATATTTGCTTGGACTGAGATCTGCTGTGGTCACCCTTTAATGGTCTTTACTCTGATACTTTTAGGACCTAATGAACCCTTTTTTAAGTGACTTACTGGTAGGATGCTCTGTTTCCAGGTCTTAGACTGAGGTAAAATGAGACCCAAGATGCCAGAGCAATGTTTCTTAAAAAATGGATCTCTTAAGTGTTACAAAGGGTTGATGGACAGTTAAGAATAAAAAAAAAAAAAAAAAGACTCTAGGGCCAGCTAGGCAATGTATTCAAAATTTGGCATCAATAATTGCTAAAAAATACAACCAGATATTCTTGACACCTGATTTGGCACTCCATTTCATCAACAGTGGCCTTCTTTGAACATTAAATAAAAGAACAGGGTAGCAATTTGTGGAAAAAACCTGCCAAGTAGACTGAATAATCTTTTCCAAGGGCTATCAGTGAAAGCAGTGATAGAAAAGATTTCCTCTAGTTTCTCCACTGTTCTGGACTTAATACTTTCTATAATCTCTATAGCCTGAAATTGAATCATGTTACTAGAATCTTGTTGCTGGAGATTACAAAGTGAAAGTTAAAGTGAACTTGGCCAAACTAAGTAGTCTTTATGAGAAATCTCCTATAAATCCATACCATATGTCATTTCATACACAGGTTCCTTATTAAATGTAGAAATGCCTAGCTATATTCCCTATAAAATCTATCAAATGTATCTAAGTTAAATCAACCTCATTTCCCTTGTACTTAGCATATAACAGATGCTCAATTTGCACAAGAAAAAAAGCTAGAATGAAGAGGAAGAAGAGTTATTCTACTAAATAGAGATCGATTCTTATAAAATCACCAAGAAACACACTTTCTTAGTTCTGTTGTTGAGATGAAGAAATATTACCTGTCAGTAGAACTTAATTTTTTAGAGTTTCCCATTGTTCAGAACTCCCTAATCATTTCTTTTCTAGACTAAACAATCCCAGCTTCTAAAATTTTCCCTCAGGGCTTTCATTAATTATTTTTGTGCTTATCTATACCAGTTTAAATTTCTTTCTTTAAAGTCAAAATTATGGGGCCTCCCTGGTGGCACAGTGGGTTAAGCAACACACTATGAAGCAAATCGAAGCCATTGCAGGAGTTCGATCCCTGCTGCTGGCCAGGGAGGAGACCCATATGGCACAGCAGACCTCTCCTGCTGTACCCGCTGCTCTCCTCAGCAGTGTACTTCTGTTGATCTGCCTGTTCTGCTCCCCACTCTGTGGTGAACCCTCTCACCGCTCCCCACACCTCTGGCCTGTACCCCAGTGCTTGTATGCATAAGTAAATAAATCTTTGAAAAAAATAAAGTCAAAATTATTTGAGATTATATTCCATTGATTTTCATAATCCTTTTAAAATGTTATCCTCTTTTGAGGGGATATTAAAGAGTCACCAAATGAAGCTGAACATTGTTAAAGGGGAAAGCATTTTAAAGTGTATGGAGAAAAAGTGGTTTACTTTAGACTAGAAAAACTAAACAATTCTATTTTTATACACAAGACAACTTTAGGATTATTTTTTGTTCACCAACCTCCTGTAAAATTTCTTTTTAAAAGAATAAAACAGATTAATTATTGTATATAGATGTCTCAAACCCTCAATGCAACACTCTAATATAATGCTATAAAAAGTAACAGTCAAGCATAATATTTACTTTTTCCATGATATTTAATGAAATCAACTACCAAAAAGTTTTACCCTCATTCATGAAATATAAAATGAATCTATTATAATATCTAAAAACTCAGAAAAACTGTTCGTGATATTGTTTGGAACATATAAGTAAATTTTCCAGAGTCAGCACATCTCCATTTCTCTCTAGACTCTCTTTACTGGAATCATCCTTCAGAAGATACTTTCAGTTCTCAAAATTGCTGAACCCTGGTTCCCTACTCCAGCTCTACAGAATGATAATCTCTAAAGTCAAGAGCCAGAAAATTGGCAAATATTCCACAGATCATTCCTAAGAATATTTCAGTTTCAAGGAATACTTATATCAAACTTTATCCTTTCCACTTAGTGTAGCAATTCTTTTATTTCCCTTAGAAATACATAGATTTTTTTTTTTTAAGTAGATTTAACCAGTGACAGTAAACATTGTGAGTGCTGTGCTTCCTAGCAAGCACTCAAACACACTGGAGCTGGATAGCAACCTGATCATTGTAGAGAGAGAATTTAATCGTGCATCTAGGAATTTATAAGGTGATCTCCTAGAGATTAGTTTTATTTTTGGACATGATGTAAAATAAACCCCACATTCTCTTTTATAATTCATTTTCCTGGCCAAGTACCAAGATTGCAGTGAGCTTGATTTCTTCCTTGTAGTGAACTCTAAAGTAAGCCACTGCCTTCTTAATGAGGAAATGAGGATATTTTTCAGTTGGTCACCATATGCCAGGTAGTTGAAAAGAAACAAAAGTAATACTGAGTTATATGACTGAGTCAGTAATTTGAGGGTAAGAAATGGGATTTCAAGAAGTGGGACTATGATCCTGATATTCTTACTCTTCTATTTTTCACCACTTGGGTCACTTTATTGCTTTAAAGGTGGCTTGTTGTAATCATGTGATGACTTAGAATTAATGTTTAAGGCAATGGCGTGATAGATTAGAACACTGTCGATGTTTATGCTAGAATCTATCAATAAAGTAATTCTCTAAAATAAATTTGCTTCACCACTTTTAAATATGTTTTTCTCAAAAAATGAATATAGTTTGAAAGTTTATGTTGTAATTTACTAGAGGTTCTTCTGTGATAGTCTTTCTTTGATGCTATTGATTATATTCCACAAATGGTTATTGATATTAATTATTTGTATAGGTATACACAAAACCTTCACCATTTGATTCTCACAAGCATTCAAAGTATGGCAGGGAATGTTTTGTCTATATTTGAATTTAAATACACTAAATAAATATAATCATCGATATGAACTTTATCATTAGTAAAACTAACAAGAGTGCTTTGGAAATTAACTTTGGTAAAAAGTTAAATCATTATGGATTTAAATTTGATCTTGTGTTAATTTAGAAAGTGAGTGACTTATTGATGCAATTTGTTTTTCATTTAATGTGCTTTAAGAGTGACTCTTTGGACTTCCCAGACGTATGATAGATATTATCTTTATCATTAACACAACCTGTTGGACAAGTTTGATTTTGAGTAAATACATGTTTCCATGTGTCCAGCTTTCTCCCATTTTTACACCATAGTCCAGCACTCCAAGAGATTTCATGTTGAACAATAAGTTAGATGACTACTCCAATAGCCAGTCCATGGGCTACATACTGTAACAAGAGAGAATTTGACTATATGACTTAATGATAACTTCCAACTGTAAGAATCAATGGAGGAAATCGCATATACATCCCATGTTTATTGCAGCATTGTTCATATTACAGCATAACCAAGAGCTGGAAACAACCTAAGTACCCATCAGCAGATGAATGAATAAAGATGTGGTATATATTGACAATAGAATACTATTCATCTGTAATAATGGGATGAAGTTTTGCCATTTACAATAAAAGGGATGGACAGAAAGGGAATTACGCTTAGTGAAATAAGCTGGGCAAAGGAAAACAAAAACCATATTATTTCACTCATGTCTGGCATATAGCAAAAACAAACAAACAAAAAACAGATGAAGTAGGCCTCCCTGGTGTCCTAGGGGTTAAGTCTCAGCACTCCTACTGCTAGAAGTTCTAGCTCTAGCCAGGAGCTAACCCACATATGGAACAGCAGACCTCTCCTGTCTTGCCCATTGCTTCCCTCAGCAGTGTATTTCAGTAAATCTGCCTGTTCTACTCCCACTCAATCTCTGGTAAATCTCACTCACTACTGCCACTTACCTCCCCTACCCACAACACCTTTGGCTTACACCCCAGTTCTTCTGCAGGCAAAAAAAAAAAAAAAAATTAAAAAAACAGATGAACTAAATAAAACAAAAATAAACATTTAGAAAATACGCCTAATTAGTGGTTACAACACTGTAAATGGGAAGGAGAGTGGGTAATCCAGAGGAAGCAGACAATAGTAAAGTAAAGGACAGAAATGGACTTTTTGCAATGAACTTAATACAATATGTTCATGTACTATACTTTGGTATTAAATGATGCACACTTGAAATATATATAATGTTATAACTCAGGGTTTTTTTTTTAAAGATTTATTTATTTATGCATACAAGCACTGGGGTACAGGCCAGAGGTGTGGGGGGTGAGAGGATTCACCACAGACAGAGCAGGGGGAGCAGAACAGGCAGATCAACTGAAGTACACTGCTGAGGGGAGCAGTGGGCACAGCAGGAGAGGTCTGCTGTGCCATGTGGGTCCCCTCCCTGGCCGGCAGCAGGGATCGAACTCGTGCTGCAGTGGCTGAGGTTTGCTTCATAGTGCGTTGCTTAACCCACTGCACCACCAGGGAGCCCCTCAGTTACTTTTTAAAAAATATGGATATAAAAACAAATTAATGAAAAATTTAATTAAATATAAAAATTACACTGCTTTACCAAAAAAGGAAAAAAATGTCTATTCACTTATGTCATCTTATTTAATATCCTCACTACATGTCTCATGAGATTATACTGTTGGTGAAGAAGCTACAGGAATTTAGGAACACACAGACCACCAATTAACGAATAGTTTGGGTGGTAAAAATAGTTTTTCAAGGTGAATGCTTAGGAACTGGAACATATTTTTCCCTAGAAGCAATGTTCTAAGTTATTATTAACTTTAAAAGTTCATTTTGATTTTATCCTTATAGTGAAAAGCATTCACCAGCCTCCAGAGAAGGGCGCTGTAGTCATAACTGTGCATTGACGTAAGCCATTTACAGGTGAGAGTCACAGAAAAATGGACAAAGGCAACCCATAGTCTCGGACACAAGAAGAGGCCTTTGATTTTTCTGACAGGATAATGGCAGACATGGGATAATTTCCCTTGGGAATGATAACCAGATGTGTTTTGGAGTGCTGGACCTAACCCCCTTGTGAGATACATTTGATAGGTTTATTAAAAATGCCAAAGAAGATCATGAAGTGGGATAACTTCTAACCCTCATCCAACCACATCTCTTGAATTTGTCCAGTCTGAGGTCTCCTCATTTTGGCCAACTGTATTTCTCATCAGGAGATCTCAAAAGCAGAAGGCGAAGAAATTGCTTCTATCCACGCTCTACAGTAGAAAAGAGACCGGATTTTGATATGATTCATTCACTTGGCCAAAAGCCTCTGGAAAGTTTGTAAATATACTGTTCCTGTGGCAGCTTCTAGTAAGTAGAAGTTCTCCCCACCCCTCCCCCAAGAGTTTCCTCCAGTCAGATAAAACAGAGCGACCCAGGAAGAACCATATTCCTTATTTACCATCAGGGAAAGTCCCGCCCTCTCGAAAGAACCAAATCCCCTTTTGTATGTGAAGACTGTTTATAAACCTGATGTTTTAAATCAAAGAATACTTAAGTCATGCCAGTTCCAAAACAACAAGCTTATTCTCCCAATAGTGGTGGCTGGATTGATGTATGTGTGTGTTCACTTGACAATTCTCTGCTATGAATTTGTTTTCTTGTGATTTGCCTCACTTCTAGGAAAATTAAAATTCAAACGTTGAGATTCTGGTTGTGAGTTTCAAGTTGCTAGATGGTTTTATTTAATCAAACTTACGCTGAATCAATTAATCATGGTTATAAGCTGAACGATGACGCTCCTGAGACATGATTTGTCACGCTGAGCTTGCTGCACTCTGGTCTCCAGCCGGTCATTAGCACTACTTCCTGGGGGCCCCTTCCACCAACACTGAATGAGCTGACCTGAGGGGGGCAGCCAGCAGACCCCAAGTTTGCCTTTTTTAAACAATTCCCCTACCTAGAACAATTCTAGAAGAAAGAAGTACTGAGAGCTTTTTTTTTTCCCTGAATGAACTCTGCCATGCAAGTTTCTCCACTGGTGATTGAAACAATTTCCGTCTCTGCTGCTCAGACCTATAAAATTAATTTGTTTCAAAAGACTAACAAAAAGCAAAATTCTTTTTAAGATCCTAGAGTAAAGAAAATCATGTCACTTTGATCTGAGAGAACTTAGCACTTGCGAGAATGTAAACATATCTTTATATTATGATACCCCTATTCAAAATTGACAGTTCTCTGTGGAAACACATTGTCTCTGGCTCTAATTTGAGTTAGAAATTAGAATGAGGTGATGTCACTAAAATGATTTTATTAGGTAGGATACTGGCCTTTTATTAAAATGATCGTGTTTGCTAATAATTTCCACTTGAACATTTCGCATGCACCTACAAATTGAATCCATCCCTTTCTTCTGTCCATTTTGGCACTTAAAACCATTCCTTTTAATGTTCCTTATTTCAATTAATGGCAACGCTGTCTAGCCCATTTCGCAAGCAAGAAGACTATCGTAGTAAGGGAAGCTTGGTAGGTGGGAGAACCATATTCCTTATTTACCACCAGATGCATCCTTTTTGATAAATGCACCTTCTTGTATATTCTTAAGCAAGACACTAAGCCTTTCTGAACTCCAGTTTATTCATCAATAAATAGATAGGGGCTATGGAAATAACTGAGGTTCTCTAGTACAATGTCGCAACTGCATTTACACAACCTTTTTCAACAAAAAGTTGCTCATCAAATTGTTGCTTTTTACATGTAGTTTTTCGATGGGTTTGTTTCCTGTGCTTTTCAAAGCATCCTGAATCTGATTCTAACATTTATTATTCTCAAGCACAATTTTGGGTTTCCCATATTCTTCTAGTAGAGGCTGAGATGATGGAAGATTAAAATTCAAAATGCAAACTATGGCTTTTATCACTGTCTCTCTTTCATAGCATATCATTGACCATATAGAATGTCCAAAAGTAGACACATCTGAGTCTCTCCATCACACTGACTACCATGGTCTAGGCTGCCATCGCTCCTCCCCAGGTGGCTCAAAATGGCTCTCTAGCTGTCTGCCCTTGACCCACCTGCCTCTTTCTATCACACAGAGCAGTCATTGGTCTACCTAAAAGCCTTCCCTGGCTTCTTATTGCATCTGGAAGTCTCTGACAGTCCTTGTCATGACTTTGCAGCCTGACCCTGCCTACCTTTGCTGTCTCTGCTTGTGTCACTATTACCTTTATGCATCTGCCTCAGATGTATCAGCCACTTTTCCTCTTTCTGGCATCGGGACTTTTGGTCAAGCTGTCTTATCTAGATGGAATTATGTTTTGAGTATCGATGCATGCAGTCATCTTCAGAAGAAGCACACCTTTTGTAAGCTCATCTACCCAGAGTTGCTTTTCTGTAAAGGATGAGACATTTATATTATTTAGACTTTCAGAAATGTGTTTGTCTGCAATTAGCTAAATGGAA
The DNA here is from genome assembly GCA_019455555.1 of Galemys pyrenaicus. Classification (NCBI taxonomy): domain Eukaryota; kingdom Metazoa; phylum Chordata; class Mammalia; order Eulipotyphla; family Talpidae; genus Galemys; species Galemys pyrenaicus. The sequence continues at coordinate 4,137,115 of JAGFMF010011395.1, read as the reverse complement.
TGTCAAGTCTTTCAAGAGTGAAGCCTAGTTATCTTCTACTTTATTTGAAATGCAGCCACTTCTGGGGTAAAATACAGTATTTAAGCATTTCAGTAGACTTTGCACTGTGAATATACTTGTCCATGAAAATACCCAAAGATTGTTACTTAAGTTATTGGTCTTCTTTATGGAAATTACCAAATTCCATTCTTTGCCTTTATTTAGCTCACAAGATCATATTGTGCTTCTAACAACAGACAATATAGCAACATACTAGACAAAAGGTAGAGTTCGTTTTCTACAAAGCAATATGACATTCATGGGGGAACTTTTCAGTATTATTTCAGATATTTCTAAGAAAGTATATCAAAGAGAAGAAACAATTACTGTGACCTGCTGCTTTCTAGAATTGAAGATTTCAAGAACCTATAATAAGTCATATAGCTTTACTTTTTAAAAGATTTATTTATTTTTGCATATAAGAACTGGGATACAGGCCAGAGGTGTGGGGGTGAGAGGATTCACCAGAGACAGAGTGAGGAGAAGAAGAGGCAGACTGACTGAGATACACTGCTGAGGGGAGCAGTGGGAAGACAGGAGAGGTCTGCTGCTCCATGTGGGTCACCTCCCTGGCTGGGGATTGAACTCACGCTGTAGTGGCTGCGGATGCTTCATAGTGCTGTCCTTAACCCCTGCACCACCAGGGAAGGCCCATAAATCATATTGCTTTAATAAGTGCCTTTCTAATAAATAATTTTCCCCTTTCCTTAGAAGACCTACAAATAACATATGCAATATCTTCATTTTATTTATGCTTAAAATCAAGTCTTCTTTCATGAGCCTCAATGCTGTCTCTCACCAAAGCATTCTCCAATTTGAGAGACGTTATATGCATTAAAGCCTATTGGAAACTTCTTTTCAGGTGTCTGTTCCACAAGTTTTGTAAATACTGGTGTCAGAGGGATGCTCTTGCCACCACTAATAACAGGAATTCCCACACGTACCTAAACAAAGACCATCACCCAAACATCAATGACCAGAAGCTTCAAACCCAATGTGAATTGTTCTAGACTCATTATTTAGAAACAAAAGCATCAAAGACATTATACATCTTCACAGTACCTGGGAAAGTATCTCACTGTTCATCTGGCAACTTTGCAGTCTGTCCTACAGATACAACCATGTTTACATAAGGATTAGTTCTCCTGACAACTAGTTGGGTTTTGATTAGGAACTGCATAGGACCCCACCACAAAGAGCCACTGGATCACAGACGTGTGTTCTTTTAATTTACTTCCATAAACAGGGAAAAATTGAAGTCAGCTGTCAGCAAAGACCAAATTAAAGAGCTGAGTGTCAGAGTCACAGTTGAATCAAGATCAGTTTTTGAGGTGGGGGTTGTGGAAGTTTGGATTTTTAAGTTTCCAAAGAAGATCTGCTGTTAGGTACAAAGCTAAGACTTTTGCTCTAGCTGTGGTTTAGATGTACTGTGCATGATTTACTTTTAAAAAATTAAATTTAGACTGAAACTAATATCATTCCTAAAAAACTTCTCCAACTTAAATGATGTATATGATCTCAAAGTATAATGCAATAAATGTGCAAACCATAACCGTCCCTAATATAATTAGAGCAAATATAGCTCAGTCTGCTGGGCTTGTGGGCTATGAATCTCCTTGATATGGCTCATCACAAACTCCTAATGCTTCTTTTAATGATTTTAATGATTGTTCTAATTCTGTGCTGGGTTTTTTCCACCTTCTCTTGTTGTCTTTCAGTGACCTTGACAGGCTGCTGTGACAGAACAGTGCTATCGTGAGGGAGGGAGGAAAGGAAGCAAACTCTCAAGCCTGGAACTCTTGACAATTCAGTAAGTAGTGCATACATTTATAATACCTATTAAAGTAGGTGCAGACATCTGTGCCTATGTGTGATGCCTTAAACTTTCGTTACCATGGGGATACCTGTAACTGCGAGCAATATTGGATAATGGTTAAGTACACCAACTGCAGAGCCAGATCTGGGTCTGATTTGTGACTTGACCATTTAATAGCAACTTATTTCCTTTTTTAAATATAAATTTTCTCATTTCCAGAACAAAGATGACAGTATTTTTAAGGTTGCTTTGAAAATGAAATACAATTATAGAACATGCCTGTATAAATCTAGGTGTAAAGGTGTCCAATAAAAGTTAGTTTTATTATTTTATTATTAGTTCAATTCAGTAGATTTTTAGGGCTATACAAAGGAAGTAGGGAATAATGTTCTTGTCCTGAAGAGCCTTATAATGCATTTGTTAGTAATGAAAGTGAGCTGTGGTGCCTAGAAGAAGCATTGTGTTCCTCTCTGGGGAGTCGTTGAAATTAGTTGGGAAAGGAAGACAAAAGCTACAAGGAATGAGAGAAAATAGGTCAGTATGAGTTTAAAAAAATGGAAGATGTCAGGATTATGAACCTTGAGTGGACCTGCCACACATGAAGTAGATTAAAAGGTGATAGACATGAACATGGTCTATTTGATGAATGGACAGCTTCACCAAAGTGGTGATCCTTCTGGGATAAAGTAAGGGAGGTTCAGATGGCAAGGGCCACATTTTCCAAACTGTGTTCTAAGAAAGGGTAGTTTTGCAGGATAATCAAAGTTTTCTCTAACCACCCTGCAACAGTCCCCACCTCCCCCCACCACACACACACACACACACACACACACACAGGAGGTATTTTTCCCCTTGGTCAAATGGTTGTGAGGTGTTTGGTCAAACAAAGTGAAGTACATGTTAATAAATGTAATAGAAATGCAGTTAATGGCAGTGTTTATGTGGAAAGCGTCTAATTGTCATCACTATCACAATCACTGATGAAATGCATGATATAAACTCTCTGCCCCTTGAAGGGGCTGGTAGTGAAGAAAGATAAGTCCCAAAATAAAAGAACATCATTAGTACTTCTCTAAAATGACTCTTAAGTTATACAGAGCAAAATTCTGATATGAATTTAGTAGCAAGGGTTATAGAAGACTGAATAAACTACATTCAGAGACGCAAGAGCTTTGGGGATAAGGAAGTTTGGAGGGTTGCCTCCTAAAAATGAGGAGATAGTAACAGGGTTGGGATGATAAGCAAGCTGCAAGGCCAAGTTTTAAGAACAGGGATATCCAGTATTTCTCCAGTTGCTTGAGTAAATGCCAGGTATAAACTTCTTTCTTAAAAGTTAAGTTAAATCTGTGCTACACAAAGACTGCATGCATCAGTTACTTTATCAGCTGGCTTAGGTGTCAAGCAGCTGCGGGGGAAGCTGGAGGCTAGCTCACAAAGCACAGCTTCACCTGGGAAGGCTCAGCTCTGCCACACACTGGTACACCCCCACTTCCCAGCTTTCTGCTGGCCCAAACAAAGTTACAAATGCAGTACAGATTTAAGGACTGGGGATATTGTCTCCAATTCTGATGGGAGGCGCTCCACAGTCACATTAAAAAGATGCAAAGAGGGACATATTATGGCCGTTTGTACAAACAATTTATAATATCTTAATTTTCTCATGGAAATGCAAAAGGGCTTTGCTTAATGCTATGAAGGATCAGAAAAGGATGTTCAGAAAGCTGAACTAACTCAGAATAAGGAAGCACTAAACCAAGAGTGATCATGAAATTATGGTATTTTGAGAGGTCACCAAAGATTAGTTCTGAGCATTTAAACTTCCTGTAAGTCATGGAATGGTGTACCAGTCCAGAGGGACACTTTGACATCAACTGAGAGGTGGGTATTATGAATGACTGAAAAGTTAATCTAGAGTATGATGTGTTTCTGGTTTATTCAACCATGGAAAACTTCTCTCCCTGCTCTCCTATTCCCTTTTAATTTCTCCTTCTCTTTCTCATTTCCTCTCCTATATTATCTTCTCCTGTCTTCCCCTGCCTTCCCATCTTTTCTCACAGAATTAAGGAATTGAAATAGTATGGGACAGGCCTTATAATACATAAATGAAGCATTTTATCTGAGCTTGTAGACAATAGCCTGTCTTTGAAAGATTCAGAGCACAGGGCTTATGATTGATTTAGAGGGGTTCATCTTATGACAGCATTATTTGGTGAAAGTAGCCTTTTTTTTATATGGAAAGCAAGTTAGTCTAATAAAATTTCAAAAGAAATGTAAAACAAAGGTAACTTTAGGTACCTAAGCATCCAAGACATTCAGCAAATGTTTGTTGATTGATTGCTCTGGAGTTCAAAAGTCAACTTGAATGACTTTTAAAGGGGCTCAAACAATAAGTGACCCTGATGAGGATTAATTCTATAAGAAATATTTCCCATATGGTATTTGAACTCTAGGCATCAGAAACATGGATAAAAATGGCAGTTGGATCCAAATGATTCTGATATTTTTAATGAGAGTCCATAGGTACTTCTGACTATACACTTCACAATGATAGCAGAACAAAATAGTTAAGAATGATTGATGCTCCCCTATAGAATGAACTACCCATAATCAAATGAACAGTTAACAAAAAATACATACACACATCATAAACAATTGTGACTACAGTATAATTCCATTAAAATTCCAATCAACCTCTATTTAGATATCAGTGACTTTAAGAATCAATCCTAGTTTTCTCCAAAATAATTTGTTTGCTTGCTTTATTTCTGTGTCCTTATTTGTCCTCTTTGGCACTCATCATTGGTAATTCTGTCTCTCATATTTATCTGTGGTCCATAAAAAATCTTTAATTTCCTTATATGAGAGTTGTATATATGCAAGACTACAAGAAGGAATTCTTCATAGTTTTTTCTAAACTCTTTATAGAAATAGAATCTATATTAGCTATCTATATCAACTATATCAAAATAGCAAGTATTTCAGCACTTGCTAATCCCCATATTGCTACTGAAAAAGTTATATGCTAGAACTTCAAGTCCCATTCAGTCTACAAATTACACAAGTTTCATCTGACCAATTGTTCTGAATTGGTCATCTAAAAGATGGTTTCACTCTAACAAGAGATTTGAAATGCAAGACCCCCCAAAAAAAGAATTCTATTTTAAGTGCTGACTTCAAAAATTCCTTTCACCTCACTTATCCTATATAATATTCAGAATTCCATTTCCTTTGTGGAACTCTAAAACATAAATCTAATTTCTCACATTGCAGTCAGGTTTTCAAGTTTAAAACATAAATATATTGTCAGGTAATTGTTTCTGAATATCTCAGTTCATTCTATGTAGCACAGACTCATTTATATACACAGTAATTGAAAACCAATAATTAATAATAGCAAACACTTACTGAGAGTCCTGTGTGCCAGGAACCATGTTAAGTGGTTTATGATGCATTAACTCATTTGCTTTATACGCTAAATCTAAAGTTTATTTTTCACTCACTCTCTAGTCATCTTTTCAAGTATAAATATGATCAATCAACCTACTTAAAATAATTTTTAGAGTAAAATTTGACTTCTTTACTACAACCGACAACATCCTTCATTATCTCGGATTTGTGCATTTCTCGAACTTGGTCACCTTCCTTGCACTCACTAGCTTCCTTTCCCTTCCATTCCCAGTCTCATTTCCAACTTTCTTGTCTTTGTTCTCCTTTCCCATTGGGACTGTCTTCCCTAGGCTTGGTCATAGACTGCCTCCTAGGCATCGCTGTGTCACCTCTCCAGAGACCTTGGACTAAGCTACGTGTCATGCTGTCTCCCTCTATCACTCAACATCTACCCTACTTCAATTTCATGTCCTTCGTAGAATGCAGCCTATCTGAATTTATCATCTGTATTCATTTGTTTATGTGCTTTATCTGTCCATTTATGCTCAAAGGCTAGCCCCAGTGAAGGCAGATTTTATTTTTGTCCTCTTTATAGCTTTGCCCTCTGTCCCTGAAACGATCAATCTTTTTGGCCAAATGAACACTTAGTAATCACAATGATATTCGTTTTTCTCGAAACAAAAAGGCATGTTTGTGCTAGTTTATTCATAGTCACACAAATTTCGGTGAACTGATCTTGAATAAGTTACTTAGCCCCAATATGATGTCCCACTTCTCAAGTTCAAATTCCTGTACTACCCCATATGAAGGTAGAATACTCCTGCTACATCTAAAAGCTAAACAATTCTAGCCAATCCTCTTTCCAGTAGTAGTTGACTAAAAATTCGTTCAAGCAGAAGATACTTTTTCCCATATCTTATTCTGGGTTTGAAGAGAAGAGGACTTACACCTTCTGGACTGTTGTAGAATTCTGCTCTTATTAAAGGGAACTGACAAGAAAGGCAGGGAAATGAGGAAAGAAAGTGAACTAAGGTATTTTGAGCCCTTCCCATGTGGAAGGCATGTCGTGAGTGTTACGATGATTAACGTCTGAACTATTTGTGAGAAACACTTCTGCACAGATGAGGAAATGGAGACTTGGAGGGTTGAGATTGACATATATCTTGGTAAAATAGAATATGAGCTTTGTTTTTGGACAAATCGAAAATCTGTGAGTTTTCCATAGCACCACTGGTGTAATGAGTAGTAGCAGTGTTCTTAAGAGTAGAACGTGAAGACTTTTACTGTTAACACCATCTATGTCTTTTTCAGTGACATTTGAATATTCCCGGAATATAACATGATATTTCTTTATCAAAAACCTGACTTCTTTCTTGTTCAGTAATAACAGAAAGTTAAGCCAAATTAAATAAAGCTGCACTACTTAAACCGGCTCACCAGATATAAGCCAAAAAGCTGGACAGAGCTCAACAGTGGATGCAATTTTGACTCACCAAGGCAATTGAGAAATTTATTTCTCCCTGAGGCGATATAAAACACAAGCCGTTTTCTCTTTTCTAAAAGGATTCAAGCTAGAGTTGTGGGGCAGTTTTACCTAGAACATGTCTGGTCCCCAGTCAGTTAAGTTCCTTTTCTGACTAAAACCCAGGTTTCCAACTTGTGCTTTCATAGAATGAGGCCAAGGACCTACCCATATGTGTCAAATGACCAGCCTAGAACCATCAAATCTTGAAATTAACCAGGAGGAAAATGCTCCTTTTCCTACATTTCCCTGGTCACAGGAGCCTTTATGAAGATTTCCCTGAATTTAAAGGTGACTGGGAGCAACTCCCCTTGGCAATGTTCACGCTCACCTGGAACCCAGGCTTGGCAACAGAGGCAGGGGGGATGTTCGTCAGTGTACTTATTCGGAATGGCTATCGTCAGTCAAAAATAGGGCCTTACAAGGAATCTACTTACAGCTGACAGCCATCGTCCCTGCCAGCAGCATCTCATTTCCCGACGAAGCATCCATTCTCCCATCCTTTTGGGAGCAAAGCTCTTACTCCATCCGCCATGCCTATCTTTTGGCCAGCTGCTCAGCCTGAACAGCTTAAGCTCTTTTGAAACTATTTCCCTTCTTCCACGGATTTCCAAACGAACCTACTTCCCTGCAAGTGCTTTCCTGGCAGCTTTCTCTCTTACTTTAGAGGACATATTTAGAGGCCACATTGATCCAGCCAGAAGGCCACTCGTGACAATAAGCAGCAAACAAAATTAAGAGTGGAAGGCACAGAGGAGTGCTGAAAGGCAGCTACTTCTCTCCAGAGCCAAGTGTTTCTGCTACACAATCCACATCTCCGTGCATGGCACAGAGACCTCTCCAGAGCATGCTGCCCAAAGCCAACTCAGGGTTCCCTGGTGCCACAGGTTACCCATCTCTCTTCTATCAGTGCAAGGCTGCTGCAAAAACAAAGAGATACCATATGCCTTCTGTGCCTTTCAAATCCTAGACTTTTCTTCCTGAGATTTCTAAACAGGCAAACAAACAAAAAGGCATAGCTCAGCCCTTAAAAGATCTTCCCTAAAAGAAAAACTCAGAGTTGGGGCCTCCCTGGTGGTGCAGTGGGTTAAGCAACACACTATGAAGCAAACCGCAGCCACTGCAGCACGAGTTCGATCCCTGCTGCCAGCCAAGGAGGGGACCCACATGGTGCGGTAGACCTCTCCTGCCTCACTGCTCCCCTCAGCAGTGTACTTCAGTTGATCTGCCAGTTCTGCTCCCTGCTCTGTCTGTGGTGAATCCTCTCACCGCCCTCCCCCCTCACACCTCTGGCCTGTACCCCAGTGCTTGTATGCATAAATAAATAAACCTTTAAAAAAAAAAAGAAAAACTCAGAGTTTTGGTCTCTGAAGAAATGATCCGCTTTGCTGGCACATCTACAAATCTAGTTTTGATTTTTCTTATAGAAAACAAATATTTGGTCATGATTAAAAAGGAAACCCCTCGTACTTAATTAACCCTTTCATTATCATCCTTTCCTGGTTTTGAACCACAAAGTGTCCCTTGGGAGACTGGTTTCTGCTTTTGGTCTCCAAAGCACTTGAGAAAAACCTGGCTTCTGTCTTTAGGAACAAAGAGCCCTATGCGTCTATCGCCTTCCTTCTGGCCTTCAATTCAAAAGGCCCTCTGCTCCTTCCTTGCTTTGTAAACACGTATTGGCCCTTCTGTGATACAGTCTCTCATTTGTTGTTCTCAAAGGCAGGCAAAGGCTGCTGTTGACCCAGGCACTCTGGCCTCAGGCACAGCTCATCTCTACATAAGTAATGGTTTCCATTTTCTGAACTTAGAATCTATATTAGGGTTCTCAGTCATCCAGATTTGGGGATGCTATTCAGTCATCTAAAAAATAAGATGTTCATTCAACGGTATGGATACTCAGAAAGATGCCAGAAACATAGTAAGTGAAAAGATAAAAGACACTTGTAGAAAAAAAGAAGTGGTTTATAGTATAGGTTATTTTTCTAATTCATCTTAAAAATACACATTTTCAATTATAAAAATAGTATATATTCCTGAAAAATTTTCAAAAAAAATAACATACTTTTGAATGGCCATGGCAAGAAGGATTTTACTTTTCACTTTATGCAGTGTTGGTTTCTTAGAGGGTTTACCATAGCATGCATTTTAGAAAAAATTAGCAATAATAACAATAAATTGGTGAGGAACTAGTCATGTTGGATATAGAATAAAGCAATTTTGGCATTGCTTCTTCCTTGGGTTGTAGTTACCTTTGCCCTCAAAGTAGTTTTGTTGATCAGTGCTGACCTATGTGTCTCTCTAATCTACTGTGCATTTAGATAAAGGCCCCACAAAACTTATTCTCTCCTTCAAAATGCAGGATGCAGCCTTCTCTGCACTGTAGGTGGAGCCATGGGCCTGCTGTCTGGTGGCACTGTGACGCTTTCGCTCTGCCATCAAGGTAAGTCTTGCGCTTCAGTTTCTAGCAACACTATTGATTTAAGGGCCTTTTCAGCAAGTGGGAGAGCAGGGCCCTTTTTTCCATGTCTTCCCTCATGTGTCTAAGCAATCGCTCAGAGGCTGAGGAGCCAGGTCATCTGAAAGCAGGTACCCGTCACCCTGGCTCTGAAGGAGACGCTGTAGCTAACGGTAGTGGTGGGAGGCTCAGGATAGCAGGTAGAAGTAAGCAAACTAGAAAGGTTACCTAGTCACAGCAGAGTTTGGGCAGTAACTGCACAGAGTTGGGTGAGTGCTACAAGGGAACAGACCCATGGAGACCAGCAGTGAATACAGGCAGAAAAATATATCTCTGCCCAAAGGTTGATTGTTTAGAGGAAGATGGTGGTGAGGGCTGTTGTCAGCAGAGAGCGTAAGCTCAGAGAACTTCCCAGTAGGGCAGAGTTACCTCATGGCCCAGTCTCAGGCTTCTGAGATGGGTTCTACTGCCTAAGGGGAGACTGAGTCTTTAGGTCAAGTGGGCCAATTTGTGACAGATCAGAAATTGGGAAATTAGGTGACTGGATACATTTTATTAACCAAAGTAGGGGGTGAAGACCAGTTCATGGCCAGAATAAATCAGAAAGGATAAAATCTATTCATTTGTCCTGTCTACTGCATATCTGTTGGGCATTTGAAACCAATGCATGTCTGAAAGTCTCAAGCTGTGAAGCAAAACAAAAAATTGCTACCAAACAAATAAAAGCCCACAATGATATTTTGTCATCTTTGTGGAGAAAGTGATGAGTTTTTTGGAAATCACCATGGGGCCTAGCATTCAACTTGGGTTGCATTTTTACTTCTATGTCTAGCTTAGAGGAACACCTATTTTCCTAAAATCGCATTTAGTTTGTTTCTTAGAAGTTCTAACATGTTCCAAGAGAGCAACTTTCCCACTGCCAAAATCTCCTCTGGACCTGATTTTTCTTCTCTCGGGTTTTGAGGTCTTGTCCATTCCACATCTTCACAGCCTTACTCACTTCTTCATCAGACAGTCTGGATAAATTGCCATATTTTCCCTATTCTGGAACTGAATTATTACAGCAGACTGATTGTTGGAAAGAGTGAAAGAGGAGGGTGTGGGCAAGAGGTAGTTAGACTATTACATTCTTTCTTTTAGCTGCCAATAAAAAGTGCTGAACTACAGCCAGTCCAGAGGGCCCTGTTAGATAGTTACTTTTTGGGACCACCCCAGATGGAGCTCAAAGACTTGGTAATACTTATTTCAGTGAAAAAATTGCAGGTGGGAAACGCACAAAAAGCAATTTTAAGCAAATGTAGCCAGCCACATTTTGATATATTTGTAAACTGAAGGCCCAGTGAATCCAAAGGCCTCAAATTTAACCCATGATGAATTAGAAATAAAACTAAAAGCCCCTTAACAAGGGCTTCTAGTAAGGAAAGGCAATCTATACTTTCAGGTCTCTCATTCCTGGCATGTCACTAGTCCAGTTTTAACATTACCTAGCAAGACTTTCCAAGACTACAAACCTTCCAGAAAAATCCCTGAGATTTTTCTCCCTCGTCTGTTTTCATGAGTTATTACATTAGATAAGCAGATAATGGAGTCCTATCTGATATAATGAACATCTTTACTTCTTTTGGCTCCTATCTACAAAGGCATTTTATTCATTTTAAAAATATTCCTTCAATTTGAATATATTAACTACTTCATTGCATGTGCAATCATGGTGCTTTGCCCAGGGCAGAACAAGATTTTTAGAAAGTCAGAAGTATTGATGCAAGATAATTACAATCCTTATTTACTGAGTCAATAACTACACAATATGGAAATAAATGTAGTCATTTCACTGGCAGGACAAAATGGGAAGGCCTAAGTCCTTTCATTCCAAACCTCATGTTTTTTTTGGTTTTTTTTTTGTTTTTTCCCTTGATGCCCCAAAGCTCTCGTAGACCACCTCTGGCCTCACACTCTCCTCTGGACCTTACCTGACCACTGTTTTCCATCACCAGTGTATTCAGTTCCTAATACTAAGCACAATGAGAACCTAGCAAGTATTCTATTGACTTAATTTTTACTAGTGAATGACTAGAAGATAATAACCCAACCTAAAACAGTATAGATTTCAAGTAAGCTCCTGTGGTCCCCATGAGAACCTCACCTGGAGAGGGTCACTGAGCCCTACATGACAAGACAAGGTGATTTTCACAACCTGCTGTATCCACACCTAGGAGGACAAAAGTCTGTATTTCTTGGGATAAGAGTCTTAGAGACTTTTCCAAAAAGCATTTCTTCCTATCAAGGTGATGAAAAGAAGATTAAAAGGCTAAAAATTAAAAGTTAAAGAACTGAGATTCTTGAACAGGCTTAAAATTTAACAGACAGACAACAAAAGTATGTAGAAAAATAACTGCTGTATTTTCTTTAATTTCATCTAACAAAAGGTAGAAAAACTCAAACTTGCCACTTAAGGGTTACTCTCCCAGTTTAAAAGTCTCAACTTAATTTTATAAATATCCAAACAATTCAAATTTCAGACTCATATAGGAGCTTAACTAATGTTCACCAGAATAGAGCCAATCCTAATACTGCATAAGGGATAAAAACAGCACAGACAAGATAATCTGGGTCTCCTCGTGCATCAGTGGCCCATCCAGGCACTTCTCAGCAGGACTCTCCTGCACACTCTTTACCCCCTCCCTCGCACAATCCAGCCCACCTCAAACTGCAGTTACTTCTATATCCTTCCACTCTTGAGGCACGTGATTCTGACTTCCAGGGCTCAAATTCTTCTGACTTACAGATCTTACTAGTGGGGCAACCATAAGCAAACTATTTTAATCTTCAACTTCCTTACCTGTAAAATGGACAACTGCTTTCCTAAGAATTGGTGGTGAGAAATAAATCAGATAACATCCATAAGGGGCTTTGATGCCTCAACTCTCCAACTATACGTGGTCAAATTTGGGGGGATTTAGAAATTTCCAAATAACTACAGAAGATATTTTTTAAAAATGTAATGAAATGAATCATGAGGAAGTATATATAGATGTATAATTTATATGTATACACACAATTTTTTCTCTGTTTTTCTTTATATCGATCCATCTATAGGCAAATAGATAAACAATTGAACCTCAGATTGCTACAAAGTTTGTGGACACTTGAATTTTTGTTCCTATTTCACTGTCACCGTCAACAGTTTCGTTCTCTAGTCTACTAGCCACTTGGAGTACCACTGCCTTGACGTGCCTAACACAAACAAGCAGTCCCTAAATGCTGGCTATTAGGATGTTTATAAAGTCCCAGTAGAAAGATAGAGCAGTCAGGGGGTCAAATAATGTGCACATTAACTCAAATTTAGTGTCATCAGTTCATGAATACTGAGTATTCTTTAAGGAGAGATAAACATAAAAGCTTCCAAAGCATGGCCACATGTATAATTTTTATCCATTTATCTTTGAAATAAAATAAAATGTAGTAGGAATCATTTCATTTTATAAATGAGAAACTGGAACCCAGGACAGGGAAAGTCCACACACCACAGACTCTCGTGTCTGTCTGGGCATGAGAACCACCTAGGAGAGCTTCAAGCCCTACTACTGCCGCATGCCACTCCAGCCTGCTTAAATCAGAACCCTTCATGCTGAGACGTGGGCATGCAGATTTCTTCACAGCTTCCCGTAGGAGTCTATTGTGCAGAGCTTGAATAAGATTTTCCCATCGAACATAACTCGATAAGGCAGGACTCTTGTGTCTCACCCTACAATCCACAGCATTGCCTCCAGTTACATTGGCGACCTCTCTGCTGGGGAAACATTTGTCTTTGGTGGATTTAAGTGAACAATTTTGTGAAAATTAAATTTAGGGTAGAGGAAAGTCTATATTAAACAGCTATCTAATAAACCTAGCCTGTGACCCCTACAAAGGTACCTGACTTGATTTATCTAAATGCCTAATTGTGTGTTTTCTGCACCTCAGGAGGATGCATCGATAAGTTCATTAGTGTGATAGGGTGGACTCTGCATAACCTTTTAGATTCAGCTGAGAATTTAAGGCTCCATTTTTTTTGGAATGAAATATCCTATTTCATTCCTATTTCCAGAATGGTAATCAGAACTCTGGCTTTTATGATGTATTATTTTTCCCATTTGGTTTCCCTTGGAAGAGAATGGAAATTTTGAGTCTTGGCCACTCTTCCATCACATTGTGATTTCTCCATTTAGCGGGCCAGAGTGCTGCATGTACTTTCTTTAATATCAGTGGAATTAAAATGCATTCTGTGGAAAATATACAATGGCACTTTATAGACTACAAAAACATAACAAAAATTAAGCTACATGTTGAAGTTTTCATAAAGGTAGAAGTGGTACATTTGATGTGTTTGCCAATGTTTAGTTTGGGAAAAAAACATTTAAAGTTTCCAAGGTTTCCTTTATTTTCTTTGTATTAAAAATATTGGTTACTGGACCTCCCCTGTTGTGGAGAACTCTCTCTGAGCTAGCTGGGAAGGTCTGAGGGAGATACTACAATGAGCGGGGCAAATTTGATCACATCACAAACAAATCTGTGTATTCTACTAGTACAGAAGACATAGAGTAAGGGAGGAGACATGCAGAAATCTAAAGATTCCTGCTGCCCTTTCCTGCTTAGCCTGACTACCTCAGATGTCTCATCCATTGCTATCTTAAATCTTCAGAGTTCTTCAGTAATTCACCAAGTGAGTTTTGATCTCAGTGTTATGTTGTGTTTTTACAGAACCCCATGTGCCTATATGGCACTTAACACAACTACAGTTGCTTAATGTACTTTCCTTGCTAGATTCCTGCTCTGTCCTATTCTACTCCCAGCACCCAGTGCCTGACAGCACCACTATTCAGTACATTCTGGTGAATGATGAATTTGCCTCTGACCAACACACACACATTATTTTAATGAGTTTAAGTATTTGCCAAAAGAGGGCACTAATTCTTCACTTAACAGCATCAGTAGGTTCTCGGAAACTGCAACTTAAAGGACATTTAACAAAGCCAATTTTACCAAAGGCTGATTGATGTAAATAAGAATTAAGTTCCTGAGGCATATTTCTGGTCACAAAAACATCATCAAGCTCCTAAGTAAGTCTCAAAACACTTCTAATAGTCAATAAGCATCTGTACTCTTTCATTTTCCAACCCACTTATTCCTGTTCAGGAGTAAGGTGGTGGGGCCATTCCTGGAGCTCAGGGCACAAGGCAGGAACCCACCAGGCGCAGGACATTCTTCCAGGGCAGGGTGTGTTCACACACACACCCACGCTCCTTCAGACTAGGACAGTTGTATCAAATCTGCCCATCTTTGGAATGTGGGAGGAAACTGAAGTACCCAGAGAATCAGTCCCGGCTAGGAATCAATTTATTTTTCTTCATCATGAAACAACATTGAATAGAATGCCATTATTCAAGGGCCTGCTGACTTGGGGATTTATATTAGCAAAACATTTATGAAGTGTTTAAGTTCTGCTTTGTACAACCCACAGACTACTCAACTTCATATCATGAGGTAGTCAGACTGAGCAAGAAATGGGCGAAATCAGAAGTTGCTTTCCAAGATGGGGAGATGGGCTGGAATCTGAACCTTGAAATCAGACTTGGGCTTAAATCTTGACTCTACCACTTGCTAGAAATTTACCTAATTTCACCAAGCCTCAGTTTTCTCATACATAAAAGGGCAAGTAGTAATAACAAAAGTGACTAAAAATAACAGACCATAATTGTAAGGCTAGAATAAGATGATATATAATTTTAAAGCTAGCAGAGTAGGCCCATAGTTAATGCTTATTAAATATGAATTTGAAAAAGAAAAAACAGTGACAATTTGGTCAAAATCCTGCTAAAAGGTGGAGAAGCCTCAGAGATTCATTCATCAGCACCATTCATGGACCCTGAGTCATGATCCCTACAGCAATCTTTTATTCCACCATTGGTTTCCAGAATCACATCAAAGATTAGGATCATTGGAATTTATATTCCCTCTGAGACAATATCAGATAATCTGAATGTATACTGCCTCTAGTTTTATCCTAATTATGTTTTAAAAATAAGACTCAAAACTATTCTAGAAGCAGAGTTGAAATTAATATATTGATATTCTGAATGTTTATAAATTTAGTTTTGAAAAGTTTACCTGATACTTCACTCGGTAAGGCATGAACTTTGACTTACTGTATTCTTCTTGATTTATTTTGAAGAGTACTTTGTACTAACAATTTCTACATCTTCTAGCTTTATCCAAAATCAATACTATTTTGAGCTGTTAACAACTTATGAAGTTTGTGACTTTAAATTACTTAACCACTTTGTTTTCCAGTTTCTTAACTGTCACATGGGAATAATAAGAGTACTTATCATTTAGGATTGTTTTGAGCATTAAATTAATTCATATGAAGTGTGTTAAAAGGCACCTCATAAGAACTTAATAAACGTTTGCTACTTCAGTAGTATTGAACGAAGGGGTCACACACACACAAGAACCATCTTAAATGGTAAAAATATCGAAAATGTTTTACATAATACCATTCAGGGCGTAAGTAGTAGTTACTATTTACAGTGATTTTATCTGACTATATTGTTTTGGTAATTCATTATGCTCTCATTGTATAGTAAGCAAATATTTGCAAACTTTCATGTACTGAAGACTAATGCATATTGAGTGTAAAAGTCTCATTAATACACAGAAACATTCTTGTTTATTCGATAAAATAGAGATTCCTCAATTATAGTACATTGACCATCTTTATCAAAATACCTCTCGTGCTTTTAAATAAGCAGATTTCTGGATCCCATTTGGTCTTATTGAAAGAAAATTTGTATGCATGGAGTCAGGGAACATGCATTTTAAACAAATTCATTAAGCAATCTCTACATACACTAAACCTTGGAAATAGCCACAATAGGTTGAACTTGTCACTTTTACATCATCATGTATTGCTTACTTAGCTGTCATAATACCTTAGTAGCTAAAACAGCAAAATGCAATGTTAGCCTCAGTCACAGAAACCAACGTCAAAAACAATTATTGCATGCTTCTGTGCGTCAGACAATTAGTGCTAAATTTTTTGATATTAAGGTTTGGTTTCTTGCCTGGAAGAGTTTGCATCTAATGAAGTTATAGTCTAGTCTCAGAAACTACTCTGAAATAGTCTTTAAAAAGTCAGTGTGATGTAACTCAGATTCAAATAGCCATAACTGTTGGCCAAATCTAATGATTTCATCACATAGGAATGGAATTCTACAATAAATACACACACAGAGGAAGAGAAATACATTAATTCACCAACAAACATGTCTGATATGCTTGGCAGACACATTGCGCAGTAGTATATTGACAAACTTTAAGGCTAGAAGAGAAATAAAATCTCTCTGATGTGGAACCAAGATTAACAATGTCACATAACAATGTCACACTTGTGCAATACACCAAGACTCTGACCTACCAGAAAAGTCAAGCACACAGTTCTAGGGGAAAACATGTCCATTCTAGTGGATACAATTTCCTCTGGGATTGGGGGTGTTCCTGGGTAAGTGTTATTAAGCCAGTAACATTTTTCAAGGCTTCCTGCAACCTCTTATACTAAGACTGTAGCTAACATGCAACAATAAGTTGAAGGGAGCTCAGATCCAATGCTATATCTCCCTACATACTCAAAACACTTAAAATCCTCTGGAACCTGGGAAACAATGTTCAAGGTCATAGGCATCCAGGTTCCCCATTAACTGATACTCGCCCCCCTTAAAGGTCTCCTTACCCCATAAAGTTCAACAAAGCCCTGTGTCCATCAATTAGAGGTTTGTCAGGAATAGTCTATAAGAGGAGCTGCATGAGAAAGTTACAACTAAAAGGACCAAAAACAAAAAACCAGACCCAATAGGTATAATAGCTTAAAGCAATAATCTTCCAGACTAAGTGGTCCTAAGATTCCTAAGATTTAACTCAACAAAATACACATATGTATATAACACACATATTGAACAGCTTGATTATAGTGAATAATCTCTGTTATTTCACATTTCTACCCTTCTAAAAAGAAGATATTTCCTTCTTACATTAAAATACAGTTGTTCTTATCTGAACTGACTGATTTGTCAGATTTAGATTTTCAAAGGGACAAGCAAGTGATTAGGAAACAAAAGACACACTTTGAGTTCTCCTCAACTCCTGAAATTTCTCTACATTTGTATTAACAACAACAACAAAAAAATAGGTCGCACATTATTCATTTGCATTTTTCACCCCTCATTGAAGACCAGTTTCTAATAGAACATGAAGCTGAAAAGGCGCCAATGAAATAGCTGGGTTTCATAAGCCATGGGGCTGCTCTCTCAGTACAAATAGCATTTGTGGTTTCAAACAGGGAGTCTCTGTGGCTAGGGTAAATGAACAGCAACTCAAACCAAACTCTGAGTAGCTATTCTGACAAGCTACTTCTGACAAGAACTATATAAACATTTTGAAAACCAACAATGTCAGGTAAAGGGAATGCTATACATATACTTTGCCACAGAGTGTCCCCCTCTCATTCCTTGCTCACCTGGTCAGTTTATTCAAGTCACAACATAGTCACTTTTCATTCTAGAACTAACTTAAATTTGACATTTACACAAACTATCATGTTTCTCACACACACACTTTAGGTAGCCCCATTCTTACTCTCATCTATTGTTTTGCCTTTGAACTCATTGAGAGGTGTTTTTATAAAGAACAAATAACAAAAGACAGAAAGGAAGAAAAAAGAAGTGGGGAGGGGAGGGAAGTAAGGCAGGAGGGAGCAGGGGAGGAAGAAAGGTGAGAAAGGAGGATGAGAGAGAAGAAAAAAGCAGGATCTCCAATGGGATGGTGAAGAAAAGGGTACCCCACAGAATACTCCTCAGTGGGACACAAGAATTAATAAGTGGCCTTTGTATTCAGGGCTAACTAATTCAGTGAATGAGACAAAACCAAAGTTAAATTCCCAAGTCTCAGCTTTGGGGCTCTTCTTGTTCCCGGTCATCTTTCCCACTTGGACATACAGAAAAAGGAATGTGTTTATTTATTGTCTTATAGTGAGTGAAATCAGCATTATTTGGCACTTAATCTCCAAAAGGTTTAATGTCAAAACTTCAGTTTCATGAAACAACAGGTTTGGTCAAAGCCAAAATGCTTTGAGACTAACTTTTTCTCATGGTATTTCCATTGCTGGTGTTAGCCAAAACCCAAACTACATACCCAGATGAAAATAAACATAAATCAAAAAACCTCAGAAATGGTCTGAGCTTAGTGTGAAGAATGAATGAATGATGACTTAAGTTAAATTGTATTTTATCTGAACTAGATCCTTGATTTTTATGTGAATAAAGTTGTTATTGTGCTGCAAAATATACCCTCCCCAAGGGATCACACTTCCAGACTTCAAACTTTACTACAAAGTCACAATCATAAAAACGGCATGGTACTGGAACAAAAACAGACACATAGACCAATGGAATAG
>JAGFMF010011395.1:4071945-4117292 GCA_019455555.1 Galemys pyrenaicus | reverse complement strand
GGACTGAGGTGATGGTGCACTGGTAAGATGGTGATGGGGAATACATGGGGATTACAATTAATGGCAAGTATATGTAAATTTTAAAATATTTTAATAAAATAAATTTTAAAAAACTAAGGAAATCTAAAAAAAAATAAAATACCCTCCCCAAACAACTATCAAGAAATGCGGTCTATGTCATTAAATACTAGGCAAGTTGCAGTGATTGATGACATATTCCAGTTATTTCCTCAGTTATTCCTGGTACGCAGTCCAACTAGGAATTGACTGTTCTTTATAAAATATAACAAAAGGAGACCTTGAGTCTCCAGCTCCCCAAATCATTCATCCTTGTGAAAAAAATGGTAGCAACTTTTGTTTGTTGAACCTCAATGTTAAAAGTAACAGAGTTAGAAATGCTCTGGGTTATTACCATCTTATTTGTTTGTGGACTTAGTGACCTTAAAAATTTCCCTAATACTGACAGGATGAAGCACATAAAAGCATTTATTAAAGGACATAATTTTGCCTGAAAACAAGTCCTGTTTCTGCCCCCACAGGATGTTGCTGCTGTCCACAGGCCTTGTGTTGGTTACCCTCTGTGGGAAGTAGCGGTCAACTCTAATTAACTAATTTACTTTCAACAAGTGTTTAATTAGGGTCTCTGCCCATATGTTGTGCTCTTTTGAAGATACTGCACAATGTAGAAAATCTATTAAAATACAAAGAATTTAGCTGGTTCTTTGACATGAGCGACCTTTGGCCATGTAAGAAATAATGTGAATCAATGAACAAATCTTAAACTCAAGAAATATATATCAAATAGCTTTGAAAGGGCAGGGCATTGGACACCCACTCACAGAATAAGATACAGTGACTGCAGAGGGTAGAACCAAAGATGAGTGCAAGGAAATCAAAGTGCAGTGTTCAAAATTATCTCAATCATCATCATTTTTTGTTAAGAAGAATAATAAATGTTTAACTTTGTGTGTTGGAAACTTTCTGCATCAGTCTCATTTCATGCTCACAGGAATTCTCCATTTGAAATCACCTCATTTTGCAGGTGAGTCAATCAAGACAGAAAGGGGTTCAGTAACTGACTGAAATTACAGTTGGCAGTTTGCAGGCTTGGGCTTCAAACCAGGAAACCCTAGGGAATCACAGAGGTACCTTGAGGAAGTGTTCCCAGACTTAGTCGCCCATAGGAACCACAGGTAAAACTGCAGATTCTAATTCCACGGGCCATGAGTGGGGACTGAGAGTCTGCTCCAGCCATTCCAACTACAGACTGCATAGCAATGACTTGAAGGGACAATGAAGACTTCAACAAACTAAAGTTTGATAGAGAATTTGACAAAGGTAAATTTAAAATCAGCACAGGGCAGCAGAGTCATCAGTGACATCCAGCAAATAAGATTGTGGGGGCAATTCTCAATCAAGCTAAGGTTCTAATGTCAAGTGCTATGACTCAAAATCCTTTACCTTTCTCCCTTAAGCTATGATCATAAAAATAATCATAAAATAATATAAAAGAAGGAATAATTGCCCTTAAAGATTAAAAATTGCATGCCTCTTCTTGGCATCATGGTCCTGTCCTGCTAAACTGATTCCATACCATGTCAGTTGCCACCCTGGAAGACTGGAGCAGAGAAAGTAGAGTGTAACTTTTAAGCTTTGTGTTTGTAAAAACGCCGTTACAGAGTAAGTAAGAATGGAAGCATCACTGAAATAAGCTGATGTGGTCATTCCCCAGAAGAGGTAGAACATCTGGAATTAAAATATAGAATCGGGCTCTCTGGTTTGAATCGCAGAATCATCCACTATCTGTTTATTGCTGTTGAATAACTAGTTCTTTCTTAACCTCTGCTGTTTGTCTGCAAATGAAGATAATAATAGCACTTTCCTCTGACAACTTTTCCAAGCTTTCAAATGTAATATCATCGAACTGTGCTTGAAATAGTTCCTAACACAAAATAAAGGCTATGCTATTAATATTTCTATTAATTAATCTAATCTTAATCTATTTGATTTGTTGAACATAGAATTAGCTCTGGCACGCAAGTGGAAAAGTAGCAATGAATACAGAAAACTAGATAATAGCAAATTAAGGCAAAGAAAAAAATCATTAAATCTTAGTTCTGACACTAATTTATAACTCAGACAATTCATGAGGTTTCCCTGAGCCTCAGTTTCCTTCGTCTACAAAAGAAGGGTGCTGAGTAAATAGATAATTTTAAACATTTCTCTAAGATAAAGTAATAATCAGTGGTTCCATTATGGAATGGAAAGGAGAGAAGAGAGTAAGAATTAGTTGCAGAGCTTTTAATAAGACTATTCAACACCACTCCCTAGATTCCTAAGCCCCATTACCAATTTAATAAGTATAAAAAACCCCATAAAATTTGCATTTTAATAATACTTTCATATGATTCTCATGTATGTGTTCCCTACCCCTTGAGAAATACTCTCCTCAATAATAGAGAAAAAAATTCAGCCTCGAATTATTTTTTCAAATAATCCTGATATATAGTCCAAAAATAAATGAAAGGTAACATAGAAGGTAACAATAGTCACTCTTTGCTGAGTACATATTCTATGCCACACATGCGGTAAGTACCAGCTATTTTATATGCCACATATATGTTGCAGGAGCTGTTTCCCTCTGGGCAAGCCAGGATGTTATAAATTGCCTGTGCCCTGATGGTTACTGTTGACTCAAGATTCCACAGGATCCAGAATCACAGATGCATCAGAATCACCTGGTGAGCTTGCTAATTACAGACTGCTGTGCCCAGCCAAACGGTTTCTGACTCATTTGGTCTGCAGTGGAGTCGAGTGTAGATTTCTAACTGATTTCCATATAATGCTGATGGTGCCACTTTCAGTACTGACCTTTGAGAACCCCTGGACAGAGAAAAGCTAAACATGAATAGCAGGATATGATGCAACCTGCTGAAGATTACACATTAATGACGCAGATTGCTCAAAGGTATCTAGTAGGTGAAACAATGGGTGCATCAGGTGAGCAAATATGAGAATGGGAAAACTACATTTGATTTTAAAGAACTGCATCTTGTATGAAATATCTAGCTTTCACAAAATCCCTGCAGATGTTTTTGAGCTAGACTTCAAATTATGTTAGTTTCCATTTTATTTAAGTCATGCTGAATTGGAGTTTTGGTTCCTTGAAGCCAGAAATGCCCGCTACTCACATACTCTGTTCCAGGCACTGTGAATATTAAATGAGTTTCCCCCCAAAACTCAATAACTTATGAAAACGGGAAAGGTTGTGTAGCGGCAGGAAGGTGGCACAGGGAATTCAGGATGGTTCTTAGCTGACGGGGGTAAAGGAAGGAGTCTTGGAACCCTCAGTGGCTTTTTATGCTTTTATTACAGAGGTGGCATCAGGACATGGCAGGCAGGGGGGCCGGGGGGCCGGGAGGCTGGCAGGCCTCCCAGCCCCTGGCGCATCTCACTCTCTTGGATGCTTTGCTACTGCTGCTGCTTGTTGGTCTTGCTGCTGGTGGTTGGTATTATTGGTTCTGGCGTCCTCATGATGCTGCCCATTAAGCCCATGTCCAAACTCAGGTGCACCCACTTGCGCATGCCCTCCTAGGCAAGCGCACAGCACCACAGGTGTCCATCATTATACCAATGGCAGGAGGGTGGAAAAACCTGAGACTTTTCTCAGACCCTACAGGGTGTCAAACAAATGAAGCTTTGATAACCTTGAAAACAGACTTAAGATGCTAAGGAAACACTAGGAAGAGTAGCAGAGCTTTGGGAGAGGAAAGCCTAAGCAATGCCTAAAGAATACACGAAGTGGGACAGCAGGACAAGCCAGATAATGGCACAGAGACATGCAATATAGACTGCAGGAAGCTGACTTTCTGTGCAGCCCAAATGACATAGATTATCAGCAGTTCTGTTCCCACAACATGTGTATCTGGGGTGGTACTATCTTGAGTTCTGGGTTCAAATCTCCACTTTGCAATTTATTACCTCTGTGATACTGAGTGAGGTACCTAACCTCTTAAAGCCTCCCTTTCCTCATCCAAAAACTGGGGTTAATGAGATCTAATTTCCAAGTACTTCAAAACTGAAAAATGAGCAAAGCATTTGGTACATTATTTGTATTATTACTTTGATCATGATTACTATCTATGTACTGAAAAAAAAGAAAGGAAAAAGTAAAGGATTGGTCCCTGCTTTTGAGACTCTTAACATTTAGTTGACAAGAATAATATGCAAGCACTTTGCTAAGAATGGGAAAATGAATTAGAATGGGGAATAACATTAAAGGCATACCTTCTTAAGCTTAATTTTATAATAGCTTAAAGTTTGTTACTTTGAAAAAATATAAACAGATTACCAAGGTTTTATTTAAGATCTTGATTTCCATAGCTGTGTGCTATGGAACTGACCAGAAGTAGACACAGCAGTCGATTAAGAGATAGTTATAGTGAGAGGTGATGAGACAGAGCAAGCCAGAAAATAGCAATTGGATAGAGAAAATGAGGTAGATTTGTGGTATGTTTAGTAGGAGAATTGGTAGGATTTGGATTTCCTAACTGAGCTACAAATCTAAGCTGATGCTTACATTTCTAGTTTAGGTAGGTAAAAATATTGATGTAATTCTCCAGAATCATTATGGTTTTGCCATTCTCATTTTCCTCACCTGATTCACCCAATATCTGGTCAACAATTAGTTACCTCCACAGCAGTCTCCATCATCAATACGTGACCTTCAGCAGGCTGCATTATGTTCAGCTACTGGTGTTTAACTTTTCTCTGTTCAGGGGTTCTCAAAGTTCAGTACTGAAACTGACACCATTGGCATTATATGGGAACTGGTTAAAGTCTAAACCCTCAATCTAGAGTTAGAAACCATGAGGCTGGGCACAGCAGTCTGTAATTAGCAAGCCCACCAGGTGATTCTGATGCGGGCTGGATCCTGTAGTCAAGAGCAACCATAGGGCACAGACAATTTATAACAACCTAGGTTGCCCAGAGGGAAACAGCTCCTTCACCATTTTGCCATCCTTGGGAGAAAAGCCGTGGCTTACCGCAGAGGGCAGTGGAGGATGGAGCAACCGACAACTCACCAAAAATACAGGTAAGACCCAACTGGGAGAATGACAGTAGCGTGGGGAGTTTTGTAACTGTTTTGATGGACTCTTGGGCTTCTTCCTGAAGCAAATCAGGACACTCAAGAGTAGCCGTGACACACACTAAAAACTGCCTTAAGATTCATCTAGTATCAAAACCCCCTACTCCATTAGGAGAAAAATAGGGGCTCCATGGAATATGTGAGAGGTAATCCAAAGGAAAAGTGTCCCTCAAACCTGTGCCTCCCACATACTTGGTCATTCCACTATTTATATATAGACAAGGCTACTCAAACTCCAAGAGACAAATATAATAGCCCATCATGCCAGGTCAATGGGTAGAATTTCAAGGGTCAATAAGCCATGATCTTAAAGGCTCCAATTACACTAGGCCACCAGACAGATGCACAATTGTCTACCAGTCTCTGTGGCACAACTTCATGCTTCTTGGGGAGTAGGGGGTGTTCCTTGGCTTTCTCTCAAGGAAAAGGAATTAATCCTACCATGACCCCTAGGTCTCGGCTCCCAACTGCCCATTAACTGTCTGACTAAATGGCGTCCCTGGGTGGGCTGCATGGTTTGAGAATTGCTACGGAATCCCTTCCTGTCAGGTCTCTGAATAAGCTCCTACGTACAAAAGTGTGTTCTCATTAAATCACTTATTTCCCCATCTAATGAGATCTTTTACTGAAATATTGTTAAATCGTTTATTCAAACTGTCTTATCCTGATAGTACAAAATGTGTGCTTCTAAGATCTTTAATGACAGGGGGCTGTGTGGCACTATCTAGCTAAATATCTGCAGCTGCTGATCATCACTGCTGCTTAGTTTCTTACAGTTCATCTCCTCCCTGACCCTCTAAGCTAATTATACATACAGCCCTGCTCAGTGAGAACCCATGGGCAGGATTTATACATGTCGGACTACCCAAAGGTCAAACGGGAGACTTTTCATCTATTTGTTTTTCTCTACTCTATTGGTTGTTAAGTGCATGTAGCCAGATAGAGACCCACAACTGCACTAATTCCAACCCAATTCTTTGGGACATGTACATTTTCCTCTGCTCTTCTGTCTTTAATTCAGCACTGTTTTCACTAAGACTTCAGGACTCACAATACACTAGGCTCTGAGTGACCTTGGGAAAGATTTTAATCTGTGCAATCAATCCTCACTTTCCACATTTGTAAAATGGGGGTAATTGGAAAGATTAAGAGAATGCATGTAGTGTTAGTGACGGGTCCTGTACTGACAGTACAAGATAAACATTAACACTAAGATGGGGATGACGACAGTGGCAGTTGTGGTGCTTCCTCCTGGTTGCCTTTATGCCATGTCTCATTGCTTTGCTGGACTTTTAACCAATGACTGTTTACTGTAAGGATATAAAGGTCCCAGGAGCCATCAGGAACACAAGTATTCAAAGTATCACAAAAATGAGGGAAAGGAATTCTCCTGGTTTGCATAGATTGGTTTTGGTGTACTTCTGTGCTGATACTTCTGAATGTGTGGTCATTAACAACTCATGCCAAATATATTGATAGCAATGAGTGTGCTGGTTTTACCAGAAGGAGGAAGTGTTACCTCATGAATGCATCAGTCGCTTTAGAGGCTTAGTGGAGTAATAGCAGGAGCAGAGCATTGGCAGCTACAGGAAGAGCATGGACTGTTAGTAGAAGCTCAGGGGACTTTGTGAACTCTGTAAGTTCTCCCAACTAAGTAGGAAATTTTTTAGGTGAGCTGAAAGTTCATTAATAGTAAGTTTTAAGAAACATAGAACCAGAAAAATGAAACATACTACTGATTCCATGTAAATTTTGTTCATGACTTTCAAGGTACAAGAATGGCAGAGATAGAATGTCTCCACACCTTCTTCAGCCCACAGGACTACAAGTGAGGAAGCAGGAGGCAGGGCTAGGAATATTGGGTGGGCTGGCCAAAGGAGAGCTGTAGGTCCTTTGTCTGGCCCAGATTCTTCTGCCAGATGTCACTTGGCTGACCAAGAACTGGTCACCAACAGCCTGTGGTAAAAACCCTTTTCCTCAACAGCCTGTCTCCACATCTGCTATCTCATCCATCTCCTACCTCCTGTGCGCTCACCACCCATTTTAGAATACTTCTGTGTGAATTTTCAAGCTCACTGGTATATGATATTAGAGTGTTTCAGTAACTTATGCTGATCATTTTAATTTTAAAAATCGATTTCAGTCTAGCTCAGCTTGTACAACTCATGAGAAATCTAGTTGCAGTCATTTTTCTATGGTCTCCTCTTTCTGTGGTTGTAGAAGAGTTCTGGTATTTCCTTGTTAAAGAAGTCTCCACATCTACTGATTGTATTGTGCCATTTCTTACTGAGTCCTGTGACTCCCTTGAGAGCACTTTGCTGTAATGAACCTGGCCACTCAGCCCTCCAGACAGCCTCTCAAGTCATGGTGCTAGCTCCATAGCGCTTGATGCCAGTCTCCCAATCTCACCTCTTCTGAATTCTTATCAGCTCCATAGCGCTTGATGCCAGTCTCCCAATCTCACCTCTTCTGAATTCTTATCAGCTCCAGGGTCCCATATGCTAACTGTTTCTTCCAAGGGTCCAACAATTGCATTTACCCTCAAATAGAAACATTCTTGTTGTCAAGCCTTAAGCCCAACCTAACCTAGAAAGAAATCCAGAACAATGATTTTATAGTAATTCTAATAATAGCAGTGTTTATATTCAGTAAATACTTAAATTTTGAGTAATACAGTGAAAACTAAAATTAGAGCAAAGAATAAAGCATTGCAAACTCACTGCCAAATTTTTAAACAAAAATATGTGAAGAAGTCTAATACATAGTGCTAAGTTCAGTGATGACATAATTAACGCAGCAAAATAACAACATCTATTTCTTGATACTATGTCCTGTGCACTGTGCCAAGCTTACACATTGTGTGGTTTATGCCCTTTCACTTATTGCTCATAACAGACCGCTTGAGGTGCCTATGCAAATCTTCCTCATGGAAGGAATTGAAATTATATTTAGGTAGAGACAAAAAGAAAAATCCAGGCATTAGTCAGGCAAAATAAGTCTGTGTGTTCATTGGCAGTGGAGAGAAGAGAGATAAAGGGTGGCTGATAGAGCAGCAAATGCCCAGAAAGAACAAAACACATGACTTATTACTAGTCCTGTCTGCTGGTGCTTTGATGATGCAAATGATAGGAAGGTTAAAAGACTAAGGAGCTTAAACTTTAATGAGAAGCCACTGAAAGATTTTTAAAAAGGGATCAACAAAATAAAACATGTATTTTTAAAAGTTTGTTACTCTGTGGCGAAAGGACTGTAGCTGTGTATTGCTGGAAGTAGATCATACCTAATTTGTCCCCAAGTGTATATTTAAGTATTAATGTAAAATGTATTTATAATTACATTGTGGTATAAGTATGGCAATATACCACATTTTTGCATTTTATATTTTGCACTGAATTCATTTATTCAACAAATATTTACACATTGCTATTAGGCAAGAATATTGAATAGTAGCTGAACATCCCTCATGAACAGAAGTAAAAATATTTAGAAATATATGAAAGAATAATACATTATGACTAAAGTTTTAATCCAGGTATTTAAGGTTTGGTTTATGTTTTAAAAAATCAAAGTATAATTACCACCTTATTAGAAAAAAAGGAAATCACATAATCATCTCTACAGCAGTAAAAGTATTTGAATGAATTCAAAATGCACTAAGGAAAAATGAAATAACTGTAAGGAGAAGAAAATTCCCTTAACCTTCTAAGGGCATCTACAAAAATCATATTGCTAATTAATGTTGTACTTAGAGTAAAATGTTCAGTATGTTTCTTTAAGATTCAGAACAGGCAAGCATGGATACGTTCACCACATCTATTCAACATTGTGGTGGATGTCTTAGTCCAATAGGGTAAGGAAAATTAATGAAAAGTATAGATATTAGAAAGATTTGATTAAAGTGGGCAAGTCCAATTTCAACTTCTAGTTCAGATGTTTCTGTTGGCACAAATCACCACTTCTAGTGTCTGATCTGGAGCATAGAAAAAGCTTTTTCTCTTAACTCAATAAAGAGGAAATGGGTATTATGTACCTACCACCATATGTGTTGAAATAATCATGATTATTCATGATTACTGAAATAATCATGATTGTTCACAAAGTCATCTTTACAAAAGAGGCTCTCAATAATGACACGAGTAAGACAGTATACCCTGCTTATATAAAGTCAACCTTATAACCAGTTCCACTATTTTTGATCAATAGTTTTATGAACTATGTGCCATTATGGCAGTGATGTTTTCGTGCAAGATCAATAACAGACTGCTCTCACCAAGCCTGATTAGATTACCGCTTACTGGAGAGGGTTAAGGATTAAAGGTTCTTGTTCTACTTCTGAGCTGTATCATTTGAAACAGCTACAGGTGTAAGAGCAAATTCTTATTGTTCCTCCTAAAGCTAGTAAAAAAAGGAATTCCAACACAATGAGCAATAGTGGTAAAACATGATTTATTATTTCCTCTCCCCCATGTCATTCAGACCTCTCCCAAAATTCGTGGAATAACTGAGCATGTAGATATGGTACCCTTATCGGGGCTCCTTTGCTCTTTTGGAGGAGTTTCATACCTTTATAAGTGTTCTTACATGTATATTCTTTATTACACTCATCTCTGTTTGTAGTAAGTTTATCAAGATCAGACCTTGCAAGGCAGGTACTTGTGAAAGGAGGGAAGTCTATAGTTTTATAGTTGCTTTTGCCTGTAACAGATAGGTATGCCTAGCTGAACTTAATATAATTTCTCATGTAAGCATCACTGTTGTATATAATTTCCCTCTCCTAAACTTTTGCCATATACCAAGATCCCAAGAATAAATTTGTGATAACTCCTCAAGTGAGAATTTTTCTATAATATCTAAGGCATTTTGCCATTGTGAATTAAATGTTTCTCTATAATACCTAAATCTCAAGATCATGAGTATCTTTTAGAATGAGGGTGAGGACACAAATTCCCCATAAATAAGAAGGTCAGGAATTCTGGAAGACGAAGAACCCAATACTTTATTATTCTGGCCATTGAGACAGGCAATATAGATCTAGTACCTTACTTAATTCTGATAATAACCATTTAAAACTTGTAAAACTTAAATATTATATCCCTATTTTATTATATTCATGAAAATCACAGAATTTATTTTCCCTCTGTTAGATGTAAATATGATAAATGGAGTTGCTTTTTAAATTTATTTTACATCATTTTTTTATAATGTTTGCTTTCTTTTCTCGGGTCTAGTCCCCATAGAATTAATTTCCACCACCAGTTCACCTGTGCACCATCACCATAGTCCCTTGTGCCCTTCCTGCCCTCGTCTTAATCCCCCTCTGTCCTCCTCCCCTGCAGAATGAAAAATGGGTAACCAGTAATGGCAGGGGACTGTGAATTGCTTATGCAAACCAGAAAACAACAAAACCAGAATTTAAACACAGATATGACTCCCAAATTCATGTTCCTAATCACTATCCTTTATTAGAGCAATTAGTGGAGACAGAACAATAATACAAGAACGTTTGTCTACTAATCCTCCCAAAAGAGCAGATAGCTCAGTATCAGAAAATACACAAAACAGAGTTTGTCTGTGGCCTTTCCTAAATGAGAAGCATTCCATTAATCAGCCATCTTCCTGTTTATAGAAACCTGAACCTGGGTATATCCTAATTATGATTCCTCACTAGAGAGTCAGTTACTGGCCTTGCCTAGTATATTGTTCTGTATAAAGATAACACAACTTATTGGTGGGACAGTAGAAAGAACAAGTAGGATCGTGATATAAAGAACTCCAAAGAGGGAGAGCTTGCATGGTCTAAAATGTTAGTGTCACACATTTTACATTGTCTCTCTGCTTAAATGGGAAATATTCTCATTGTCCCCTTGTCCATAATTTCCATAATGATAGGGGTTTTTTTATGGAAAAAAAGTTATGGAACCATCACAGTCCACTGCAAATTCATGATACAACAAATTAAGTTGACCCCAAAATCTTTTTATATATCTTTTACTGGCTCTTAAGTACCCTGTTCTCCAACCACTAAACACAACCTCCAGTGTCCTCAGGTCTTTCCACTCAGAACAAATAACTCCACCACCTACTTTTATTGAGAAGGAAGTCATGTTGTAAATATCCTCATTTATTGTCTTCAAAATATCTGTTTACTTCATAAGAGAATTTACTTTGTAAATTCAGAATACTTTGGAAAATAAAAAATAAAAAGATAAGTGGCGGTACACAATAGACAATTACAGTGATTTAAATTACTTTTGTTTATACAGCGAAAATTCATGTTACTATTCAGACATCTGGCTTACACATGGAAAAAGTAGACTTACTGAATTGGCTGAGAACACAAAAGAACCATCTAACAAACACTGTTTGAGTGCCTACTCTGTGCCAGGAACTGTAATGAAGGTTGAAGATAACAGTTTGCTCATATGGGTCTTAATATAAGAAAGACTTTGCCCATTTGTTTAAATTCTTAGAAAATGGAGTAAGCTAATTTAACAATGGGATAACCTATAAATATCCCACTTGTGTGTCAAATACCTACTGTCCACATCAAATATTATAAAACATTCTATTTTTTTCCACTGAAGGAGAGATTTGTACTTCTAGTATTTTCCCATTATTCATTTTCTATCTAGAATATTTCATATTTTTTATTGAAGTACTTTCGCATTGTAAGTCTCAGGTGTGCGTCATTATAAATCAACATCCATATGTGTGACTTCATATTACTTTAACATGATTTTTTTTATCTATGTAATGTTGGTTCACAGCACTGTGCATTACCGGCATAGGTTCACACTTCTTCAGATGTGTATGACCACACCACACCCACCAGCAAAGCATCCAAAATCCTACATCATACGCCAATGGGTCTCCTCTCTTCTCCCCCTTCTATCTTCAGTTTAACAGTCATATTTCTATAATTTATTTTGGTTTAGTTTGTTTAGTCTTTGTTATTTTTCTTTATATGCCACATATGAGGAGTGAAATCATCTGGTATTTGTCTTTCTCCTTCTGAGTTCTCTTAGCATAATCCCTTCTAGTTTCACCCATTTGTCATAATGTCAAGATTTCATCTTTTTTTTTTTTTTAGCTGAGTACTCCATTATGTATCTATATATGCACCAATCTTTTTCTGCTCATTTGTCTTTGGACACTTAGGCCGTTTCCATATCTTAACTTGGCTATTGTATCTAATGCTTCAATAAACATAGAAATGCATGTCTCCTTGTATCTCTTTATACCAGTGTCTTTATTTTCTTGCTTGATACCAAGGGGTGGAGTTGCTTGCATAGATCCTAAGATAGATCTAATTTTAATGTTTTTAGAAACTACTATGCTGTCTTCCATAGGGCCAAAGCAATCCTGACAAAGAAATACGACACTCCTGATATAATATTATAGTATGTTTGAGGCCAAAACAGTCTGGTGCTGGAATAAACACACTCAGTGGAATAGAATAGAATTCAGATCCTATAAATAAACCCATGCTTGTATGGACAGTCTATTCCAAAGGGACCAGTAATATATGGTGGAGAAAGGAAAGTGTCTTCATTTGGTGGTGGTGGGAAAACGAGACTACTACCTCACAACATATGCAAAATTAACTCAAAATGAATTAAAGACTTGGATACAAAACTGAAATCATAAAATACATAGAAGAAAATACAGGCAAGAGCCCTAACATTCTGGGATGTCTTTATGGATTTGACTAATAGCAAAGGGAACAAAAGCAAAAATAAACAAATAGGACTTTGTCAAACTAAAAGGCTTCTGTACTATCATTAAAATAAAGGACACCCTACTAAATGGGAGAAAATATTTGCATATCATACATCCAAGAAAGGACATATATGTAAGACTTATAAAGAACTCATACAAATCAACAGGAAAACGTAACTAAAATATGGACAGAAGATCTAAACACGTACTTTTGTAAAGTTTTATTTCCATAGTCCTTTGAAAATGTGCTACTCTGATTTTCCTTTTTGCTAATGATTCATAAATAGTTTCCTCTAGTTCTAATGACTCCTCTATATACCAGTCATGCCTTTCCATGACTGGGATATTTCCATTTGAATATTGTAGTGTATGTCAAAAATGAATGTTTGTAATCAAAAAACTTGTATTTAACTCAAAGCTGAGAACGCTACCTGAAACTTTTATGCCTATCAATAACACCATTTTATTCTCTCAGTAATTGTGCAAAATCTTGTTGTCACCATAATGTACCATGTCTCTCAGGACTTAGAATTGATGAATCATCAGCACATTGGCTCAGTATTTCTAATGTACTCTTACCACACTTTTTAAAGGGGTGAGGGGACCCAATGAATAGTAGTGGAGGACTATGAGTGCCTTGCTTGTAGGCATAGTAAAGCGTCAGTCATCTGAATAGTTGAGAACCCATACCTCTGAATCATATACGGTGGTGTAAACCAATGTTAATTTTAAAAAATACAATAATAAAAAGGAAATATATTCCACCCACCATTCCTACTGCCTAAAGTGAGTAAGGAGTGGTATCCCTAAATCTAGTCTTCTTGCTATTTCTCCAAATAAGTACATGTTCTTTTTATTTTAGACTTTTATTGTCTTAGTTTTAATCTTTATCAAACATGTAAATAGATTTAGAGCATATTTCTCTGTAGCTACTGTGAATGAAACTTATTTCCTTCCATTCCAGATAGCATGAAATACTCAGTCATTTGTAGAATGGAAATACTGAAGTCTACCTCTAAAATACTCCAGTCATTTGTAGCTCGGAGCAACTCTAGATAGCTGTGCCTACCTGTTGCATTGTTTCTTGTTTTTTGTTCATGAATTAGACCAATATCTACAACATGATTCTGCCTGTAGAATCATGATTCTGTAGACTCCTCTAGGAGCTCTGGTTCTGCATTGGTTGGGTCATAAGCTTATGTGGACATAGAATTTCCCACCTCCAGAATTTGTAGTAGATTAACATATGACCAGTAGTAATCCCATTTCCCTGCATTGATCAATAGTAACTGTTCATTTTAACTGTTCATTTACAATAGTAACTGTTCATTTTACTAAAGGGTCCCTGAAGACAAGGGACCCTTTTTTCACATAAGCAGCTAAATTCTGAGAACTAGCAGAGTGCGGCATTTAGTAAATTTGTTCAGTGAAGAAACCCTGGATTTTCTTGCTCTTTGAAGATATTGGTAGTGAAAAGTAAGCTACAGACTGAGAGAAAATAGTAACAAATGACCAATTGCTTTAATTAAGCAATTGTATCCAAGGTATATAAAGAACATCTAAAACTCACTATTAAATAAAAAATTCAATTTTTAACATGGACAAAATATTTGGACACCTAGCCAAGATAATATAATGGTAGGCTCATGAAAATACACAACAGTATACAAATTATAAAACATAATTGTACACTACTATACACCTAGTAGAATATTGAAATTAAAAAATATTGGCCATATCAAGTTGGTAAAGATATGGATTAAGTGGAATTCTCATATATTTCTAGTAGGAATGTAAAATAATACAGTTTTGGGAAATATCATTTTTTTTAAAAAAAATCATATGGTCAAGTCATTCCATTCCTACAGAAAACTCCTAGGGAAAACCCCTAGGAGTTATTGCAAATAAAAAGGTCAGAGCATCTTTTCTCATAGTTGTCAAAAGCCAGAAATGACTCAAATGCCCATCAACTGATGAATGGCTAAATAAATTGTGTTGTATGCATACTGAGCAAAAAAAAAAAAAGATTGAATTAATGATACAAACAGTAACATCAGTCTCAAAATAATTATACTGATGACAGATGTCAGGCATAAAAACAATATGAACTGTATTTCCTGTATATAAAATTCTGGAAAAATCTAAATTGTAATGACAAAGAGGAGCTAATCACTTGTTTGAGGATATGAAGATGAAAAAAGAAGTAACAAACATACAAGGAAACTTTTGGAAGTGATAGATACGTCCATTATCTTGATTATAATGATGTTTTCATAGGTGCTGACTTATGTCAAACCTTACCTTACTGTATACTTTAAATATATGCAGTTCTATGTCACATATACCTCAATAAATCTGCACAAAAAGAAGAAAAGACCATCTGTTGTTCTGTGTATTTGAAGACACTGATTATATGATAATTACAATCACAGAATAAGACTTGTATTTTTTAAGTTAAAACCTGGCTAAAGATTATTACTGAAAATACAGCTATAGCCTATCATTTACTTATTCAATATATATTTAAGACTTAACCCTCTAGGCATTATTCCAGGCACCAGGGATTTATCCATGAGCCATGTAGGCAAGGTTCCCACCTCTTGGAGTTTGCAAATATGGGATAAAAGGGATGAAATTTAATGAACACAGAGACAAGTAAATTCTATGTCATTTCTAGGAATAGTAAATCAGAAGAAGGAGACAATCAGGAATGGTGCTGGAAGGTTGCTGTTCTAGTTTATATATTCAGGAACATCTGAACAGTGATCTTTGAGCAGAAAACTTTTTATAATATGCTTTATGCATTTATTTTCATATGTTTTTGAGATTTTGGATAGCAAAATAATGTTCTGGGTAGTAACTTGTAATTTTTTGACCCTTTATGTGACTCACCTCCGTCTTAAAGAATTTTTGGGGTCAATTGGTGGGGGTGAACTATAGGAGAGTTAAACAGAATATATATAAATTAAAGGCCTGTGATATTTCTAAAAGCTAAACACCAATTAGGAAACCAGTTTCAAATTAGAATCATCTCCCATAATTACCACTTTGAAGGGAATTACCTTGTCCCCATAATAGAAAATGTAGCTCCCTTTCATTTTGCAGCTGAGTCTGAGTACTTTGCTTTTTATTTACCTTTTCTGGTCTGTACTGATATTTTTATTTGTTGAAATCAGTACACCCCTGACAATGAATGATGATGTCTTCTCTACATTATCATATTGGCCCATCCACATTACTACCTATCATTTAGCCATGCATCCAGCATCTACCAGCACCTCTGTGCTGAGCACTAACAGCAGCAGAAGGCTGCGGCAGGATACAGATCTTGAACTTGAACAGCTCTTGTCTATTAGGGGTAGACAAATAATATAGAGGAGAAAGAAATTGTCAAAGGTTAAAGTTTACTTAGAATTCAGGGCCTCCCTGGTGGCGCAGTGGGTTAAGCAATGCACTATGAAGCAAACTGCAGCCACTGCAGCATGAGTTCGATCCCTGCTGCTGGCCAGGCGGGAGCCCCACATCACTGAGCAGACCTCTCCTGCTGTGCCCGCTGCTCCCCTCAGCACTGTACTTCAGTTGATCTGCCTGTTCTGCTCCCCACACTCTGTGGTGAATCCTCTCACCACCCCCCACACCTCTGGCCTGTACCCCAGTGCTTGTATAAATAAATTTTAAAAAAAAGTTTACTTAGAATTCAAAGCAGAAGAGGGAAACTGTCAGGCACTCTATGAGCTGGAGCCTCTTCCCCTCTCCATGGAATGTTTTAGGACTTTGAACATCTTTCAGATACTTAAAAACCTTCTCTAGATGTTTATCTAAAATAGGAGAAATAGCATTAAGAATTAAAGAATAGGGCCTCCCTGGTGGTGCAGTGGGTTAAGCAAAGCACTATGAAGCAAACACAGCTACTGCAGCACGAGTTCAGTCCCTGCCGCCAGCCAGGCATGTGACCCACATGGCACAGCAGACCTCTCCTGCCTTGCCCGCTGTTCCCTCAGCACTATGTTTCAGTAGATCTGCATGTTCTGCTCCACGCTCTTTCTCTGGTGGGTCCTCCCGTGATTCTGGCCTGTACCCCAGCTCTTGCATGCATGCATAAATAAAACCTTTAAAAAAAAGAATTAAAGGATATGACTAATACAAAGAAAGAGTAATAAGTTAAAGATATGACTAAAGTTACTTCCTCTCCCTCTTATTTATCTTAAAAACCAGGGCTGATGTTATGCTTCAAAATACTAGAAGTATAAAATATTTTATATGTTAAGTGTTTAAGGAATAAAATAATAAATTTGGCTTCAAAAATAAATATATCGTATCAATATAGTTGACAACTCCTATGTAACTGAATCAATTCTCCCAGTAGTATCGCCTTCCAAAAGAAGTAATTCCTAGCTTTAATTTTCTATCAATTCCAGGTATGTCTTTATATTTTCTACTATTTATGTATACATGTATTTAACCTACATAGAATTTTGCTTTGTGCATTTATAAACCTTACATAAAATAACTTTATATTCCAGATATTACAAAAAACAGATTTTCTTGCAAATCTGTTTGTAAGACGCACCTTGTTGAAATGTACAGACTAGCCTGGGGACTTCTCTGTCCATATTCCATCATGTGAGCATTCTATTACTCTGGGGCTTCAACGCTGCTGTTTCTATACAGGTGCCGTGTGCAAATGTATGAGAGTTTCTCAGGCGTATACTTGGGAATTAAATTGTTGGAACATCAAATATGCAGTTTTCATTTTATAGATATCACAAAATCATCCCCAGAATGTGGTAGTAATGTAAACACCCACCAGCAGTATGTCAGTTCCTAATTTTCCACGTTCTCACTAATTCCTGACTTCACCATATTAAAAAAGTTTTTGTGAAAGGATGTGAAATGATATTTCCACATGGTTTCAATTTACATTTCCTTCTATGGAGCTGAGCATCTTTTCACATGTTTAGTGGTCATTTGGATTTCCTCTTCTATGAATAATTTTTGCTCATTTCCTCAAAGCCTCTTTATAGCAGAATAAGTCACATTTGTATCTTCTCCAATTTTAAACTTATTAGAGTTTTGATAGTCTGAACTTAAGCCCTTTGGAATATTAAAAAAAAAAAAGGAGGGCACATAAATAAGATTATCTTTACCATTCTTGTTGCCGAACTCTCAGGTTTCCATGTTGCCATTAAATTTGAAATCTGGAAGTAGTACTCAGAGCGTACTGCTTCCTTAATTCTGCCTGTGCATGGAAGAGAAGTAGTATAGTTAGCAAAGTAAAATGTAAGGTTATTGTGATAATTTTTAAAGGATTAGAGTGACCACAACCAGTCAAGAGGCTTTTATTCCCCTTCAGCAGAGAGACAGGATGACAACAAAGGATAGACATATCACAGATGCTTAAGGTCACAGAGAAAATGAAGAATGTTCCATGCCAACAGATGACCCAGTCTAGGACTGTTCCCCATTCAGCAGTCCAAGCAGCCATTGGCTTATGTGTGAACAGTCTATCCCCCTGTAGGGGAGAGAGCACTGGCTTGGATGGTGTTCTTACGAAATCTGTTGAGTCATGCAGAACACTGGACATTGCATTAAATTTCTCTGACACTATAATGACTAATATGTCTTTGACTTGTACTTATTAAGTATTTGCTAAATAGGAAATAGCTTACACACTAGCTCACTGGATGTCTCAATAGTCCTAATTGGTTGTTAAACCATTTTACAAATGAGGAATGCGAGGGTCCTATGAAGGAAGAATTTACCCATAGTATAGCTGGTAGGTTAGATGATGGATATTTCTTGCTTTATGATGAAATCTGTAAATTTACTTGAAAGTGGTGGAAATTTTGTATGTAGTCTGAAGTTTATATAGTCATCTTCTTGGAGGCAAGAATTCCCAGTTCATAAGAAAATGTCCAGGTTACTCCAAAACACACATCTTGATATTTTTCTTACAATCAAGTTACAGTGTATCCAGAGATTATAATCTCTGAAAAGTAGATGCCAGTTCGCCACTGAGAAGGATAAGACTGCAAACCCAAACCACTGGAAACTATTAACATAGAGCACTCCTCCAGTGCTAATCCTGGAAAACGTTTTGAAGGAGCAATCTCCTAGGCTTATCATTAAAATGATAAAGCCTCAGATCAGGCAGCTTGTGAATAATTTTTATTTCTGCAGTGAAAAAAAAATGGAATTCCAGGATTTTTCATGCAATCCAAGCAAACATCTTTCTACGGGATATCCTTCCCAAGATACCTAAAACATCCCCTACTCTCCCAAACTATTTGTTGTTGGTGGCCATGGTCTAAGGTGACCTTGGAAGTTTCTAACTGCTCCTAACTGCTCACGCTACAAGGTCAGTGGCTACTTGCATAAGGTCCCCAGATGAAAAACTCAATTCAATAGCTTTTATCAAGAAATCAAATACTTGTTTTAAAAGGTGATATGTTCCCCATGAAACTCTTTGCTTTCAACAGAAGGAGTCCAAGTCAATTTGGAGGGGTTTATGCAACCTTCAAACTCCTGTGGCCACTAATCCACAGAAGCTGTTTACTCCTTTGAAGTTTCATTTCAGTTTGAGCTTTCAGCATTTTCACCAAATTTGGCTTCAGGAGACCTTCAGATATTGTTCTCTGTCCAGGTTGTGTCCTTTCTGTATGGTGGTTGAAACCTTGGCTTAAATTTCATGAGGAGAACCAAATGATTTAAGTCCAAGACAGAGTGGTTAAATGTTTCCAGCACAGGGAGGCATTTGTGAGAGGAGGGAGTGTATAAGAGAGAGAGAGAAAGAGGGTTGGGTTTTGCCGAAATCAATCCTTGAGATACATGTTTTATATTCTAAATGTTTACGTTGATCAGCTCTAAAATAACTGTTTCTAGAGGGTAATGACTACACAAAGGTTATTTTCTCTGTATCACTATTTTCCAATACAGTTATTAGCTAACTTGAGATAATGATGAAATAATCTTAGTAAATGATCTAATAAAAAAATAGTGTCATACCAAATTGACCATGAATAGCAATGAAAAAAGAGCACATGAAAGTGGTTAAGTGTATTACCCAAAGTTCCCATTACTGTATTCAACCATCTCGCCTTACGATGCACTAATATTTCTCTTAAATAGGGTCATGGATCATTAATTCCTTGGCCTTGAAATCTCTTATTATTAAAAGAGTTACTTAGCAACATCTAGACATTGAAGTTAATCCAAATAAGAAAAGCCAAAAGGTCTGCTGGGTCTGTTCATTCTTATTGTAAAAAAACGATTGATGTCCTGTGCTGGAATATTTTTCATTTGCTTTCTTAGAATTATATTGTCTTGACTGAGTTGGGGATGGGGGGAAGTAAAATATGAGTCTCCTTGGCTCCCAAGATTGGGGAACAAAATCACAAACATACTTGGTGTTCATCTAATAGGTTCACTTCACTATTCTTCAAAAAGGACTCTTCTCTCCTCAAAATGTAGGATTCAGTCTTTTTAAACAATACATAATATCTAATGCAAGGTTAGTGGATGTAGAAATATACCCAGTTCTCTTTCTGCAAGTTTGAGTCATTGTTTTTTACTAAAAACAGTCTGATTTTCTTGGTTCCCATATGCTAATTGGAGGGACAATGTAACTATC
Source organism: Galemys pyrenaicus (assembly GCA_019455555.1). Classification (NCBI taxonomy): domain Eukaryota; kingdom Metazoa; phylum Chordata; class Mammalia; order Eulipotyphla; family Talpidae; genus Galemys; species Galemys pyrenaicus. The sequence continues at coordinate 4,096,794 of JAGFMF010011395.1, read as the reverse complement.
TAGAATGAGAACACCACTTCCATTGTGTTTTGATAGACACATTTTCATTAAGCTACTTACCATCCTGTAGTGAATTATAATTGTGCTTACATTCAGGGCCGATTTCATAGGCATGTGACCTGTGTAATTATGGACTTAGTGGTGTCCCACTCTTGATTTAATGCTGTACTGTGGCTATCTTAAAATTCTTAATTTGGGGGAAGAGGCTCTAGATTTTCATCTTGGACTCCATATTTACTGTATCTGATCCTAGTTACATGTCTGTCTTCTTTCCTGGAGACAGTCTATTAATACTTGAGGAAAAGGATTCTATTTCTTGGTGTAGTTTGGTTATGTGTTGCATGAATTGATTAAACCTCATGGGAAGGATAAAGCCTTGATTATTAATAACGCAACCTGATAATAAATTATTACTTGATTTAAAGCTATGGACAGAAACTTATTTTTTCAAGTTGGAGTTTGTCTCAGGATTTCCATCCAGACCTTGTCATTCAATTTATATGACTAATGGAAGCACCTAGTCAAAATGACCATCAGCTACCATGATTCTCTCCTGTGTGTTCTAACTAGAGATCATGCTTATCTTTGTTAATTTTTCCCCTTTAAATTAGATTTCAAAATCTAGTTGTTTAAGGCATTGATACACTACTACTGGGAATAGCAGTTACGATAAATTTTCTCTAAGGTAATTTGGAATCTAACAAAAAATTTTAAAACGTATACTAAGCTATAGAACCAGCATTTTCATACTAGGGTTTTCTCCTGAAGCACTTTGTGTCTATAATAGCAAAACTGTAATATGTATCTAAAAAGTAAATGATTTCTTTAAAATGGTGCTAAAAATTTACTTTAATGGTACACGGAATTGACTGATAAAAAGGTTTTTAAAATAATGTTAAAACTATACTAAATCAATATATTCTAATGTTATTTTTTAATGTATAAGTGCAATAAGAAGTTAACATAACTATACCAAAATGCTAAAAGTTATATGCTCTTTTGGAAGAAGGCATTATAGATCATATTTATTTTCTCTTTTTCATTTCTATATTTTAAAATTATACAAAAAATAGCTTCAAAATCGGTTTTCAATATTTGAGGATACCATTATCTTTAGTAAAAATATTAATCCAAAGTGCATGTGTGTGTATTATGAGACAATAAAAGGCCTTAAGTTGTTTTCAATATTCCCAAGAAGAGATGTAAACACCATCGAATCCTTATAAGCAATAATGTTGAATGTGGGAAGTACTTCCTTAGATCAGTCTTCAAAAAGATACCACTTATAAGTCAGCACCATGAGCTGACACCAACCATCAGATTGTGTATAACATGCCTTGGAGTAAAGAAAAACATCATCTCCCTGCACTTTGTATTTTAAGAATGGCAAATCCCAAAGGAAATATCTAAGTGCAGGATTATTAAATTGATAAGAACTTTCTCACTCAAATTGGTAGCAGAACCTTTTGTGATTTTTTGTGGAATATTTTGTTTGTAGGTCAGTTTCAGCATGTTGTATTCAAATGCCAAGTGCAGATGCTTCCATTACTAAATTTCATGTGCTTGAGAGCATTACGTGTGTGCTTTTCATACGTCCTTCCTCCCGAAGTGTCATACAAGCATGCCACATAGCAAGATGCCAAAATGTTTTGAAAATGGAGTCAACTTTTATTTATCTTAGCATGCCTCGTTTTGCTTGATATTTAATATTAAATATACCTTATTATTTTGAAATTATTTAAATTAACCAGAACCAAAATTTGATGTCAAATCTTTGAATAAGATGCTGTACAACATGACTTCCATTAAGTTATGATAGCCATTTAGATTCAGAACCTCATTTCTGAAGGAAATACCTTCTGTCATGCATTTTCAGAGACAGTTTGGCTGCCAATTTCATATTTGTTAGTTATTACTGAACAAATTTTAATTGGTAGTCTGATACAAAAAGAACTGTGGGACACAGAGTAATTCACTCACTCAGCGTCTGTTTTGTATTGTTGAAATGAGAATACCAATACTTCTAACAATTTTTTTAGGAACCAAATTAAATATATATATATTAAACACTACATCTCTGCAGAAATATTATTATATTCAAAGAGCTATGCTAAGTGATCTGGAAAACCAGTGATTCAAACCCAAAAACTGTGTCTTTGGAAATTTAAATCTAATTACAAGTGTGAATTGTTCAATCTAGTAATGGTGAGTAACCAAAAGTCGTTTGAATCACAAAGCAGAGACACCACCATGACCAATTCAGCAAGGCCTCCCATTCTTACTGTAGATTTTATAATCCTGACTTCCAACTAAGAATTTCAGACAGCTGGAAAGTTTAATTTTGGTAGTTTTGCACATTCGCTCCAGTGACACAGAGGCAAAGATCCTCATTGTTCTTTCTGAATTCTGCTTTGAATAACAATTTCCTACAAAAATCATGGACCACAACTTCCTTGAATTGTATTTCTTAAGTTGAGACAGATTATGGAAAAAAAAAAAAAAAGGGAACATGAAGGGGGTTGGCAAAGAAAGATTCGAAAGGAGGAGACACAGGGAAGGGGAGATGCTGCGTGGAGAGAATCAGAGTGCTCTGTAAGCTCTGTAAAGACTTCTTTAGCATAGCATCTTCCCCTTTTCCTCCAGGCTTGTAAAAATATTCAGCACTCACATTTTCTGGGTGAAGACATTTGTTAAATATATTCACATCTCTGTACAAAAGGTAAAACAATATAATAAATGCTCCCAAAATCATCCTCTTCATATTGTGAAAGTTGAAAGAAGGATGAGGCTATATTTAAGGACCAGTCTGCACAACTAAGCAGTCCTGTCCCTTTGGCTAACCTCAGGCAGGTCCAAGATGTAAATTGAATCTGCCTTGAACTTTTGGTTTGTTTGAGTGTTACCTGGAAGAACACAGAAGGAATTGCTCAGGTAATAATAGACCACAGATTTATGTGAAGCAGATGTGGGATGGGTGGGGGAGGTGGAGTTGGGGACACTCCTATCCCTCTGTTACCTGGGTTCCATTTCCTATAACCCCATTGTCTGGAGACCAAATACTGGACTTCCTATAACTTTACCAACCTTCAACTACACTCATTTTTATGTAGTTTTATATTAAATCATCCAAGACCTTCAGAGAATCATAGGGTGAGTTTGTGGTAACTTTTCCCCCAAATTACACTGGGATGTGTTTGGATTGGCCTTTGAGGACCAGTTTTATTTGTCTCTGAGTTTAAATCAAAGAAATAATCATTTCTGAATAGACTCAGACACAAGTTTCTCCAGTACAGCCCAAGTATATATTTAGCCAGTAGACTGTTATATATTTTAGTCTACTTGCATAAAATACTGTGTACATCGAGAAAAATGTTTTAAATCATATTATGTCAGCATTAAACTCAATCAGTACTGTGGAGTAAAAAAGCAATCATCTAATCTGAGAAGATATATTTAATAATTGATGCCAATTTTAAGATGGTGGTCTTTTGCATTTTCTAAGTTTCCTAATTAGGGTGTAGCAAGTTTAATGACAAAGAACTACATACAAGCAGCTAATTACAGTGGAGCACCACTGATATTGAAGAGCTAAAGAAAGGGTAACTAACATACCATCCATTTTGTCTGTTGCTATTCCACAAAACACATCAGAGTTCAAAACTATAAGATGAAACACATTCAACAAGCCTATTTTCAAAAGCTCGACAGGCTGTGTTTTTGAAATGAACTAATTTAAATTTAAAGACACATATTTAATGTTTCCCCTTTGTAGGTTTTCAGCAGCAAACACACATGGAGTCACCATCTGTTTTCAGCTTACCAATTCATCCCCTACTCTGTATTATCAGATCAAGAGGGTGGACATAAATTTGGCCACCTGGGTGTCGGTGTCATTAACGTGCACCCAGCCACACACTCATAAAGTGGTTTTGCTTGGAGCTGTAACTTTGTGGTGCTTCCTTTTTCCATTTGATCAATGTTAAATTTTGTTCAGTAAGCTCTTAATAATGTAATTTCAGAACAAATTAGGAAACTTCCAGCAGTATTTTGTCTACAAATCCATGAGAAAATAATTTGTATCTAAGGGACAGAAACTGAGTGGCAGAACCAGACAGAAAATAGGACAAAGAAAGACAGTCAGTAAAACACACACACAGGGTCCTTTCTTGTTATTTTAATGAATACATGTATGGAAGAATTCAGACTGTTGGGACTTAGTTTCAGTAGGGCATATGATTAAAAAATAGGTGAGCTCATTTTTTCTTTGTTCTGACAAAAACAAGCCAAATCATAGCTATTCATCCCAAATTACTTAGTTCACCACACAATAAATGTTTAAAACAATGTAACAGTAAAACTTTTGACCTGACTTGAGAACTAATTTGATAAATTATGAAGTCAATTAAATTGATAAAAGGTAAATTGCCCCCAATTTCTTTTTTCTACCACAGTAAATATTGAACAAACTCACAGAAAAAAAATTACCTTTGAAAAATAATAGGAGGTAATTTACAGTCTAACAATTATGACTAACAATTATTTTTAAATAAAGGTAACTGAAAAAATCTTAACAAATAATGTAAAAATTCTCGCCCCTGACTCACTGTCTTCTTGGATTCTGGACTGGCTCAGATTTTAATATTCAAAAAACCCCTAAGAAATATTGAAGCATTAACAGAATCCTTTATAAAATAGCTACTATGTGTGCAATTTTGAGGAATGTAAGTAATACAGAACATGGGCCTTGACACAAGGAATTTACAAACAGCTTGATGAGATAAAAGCTACTTTCTTACTGAAGAAAATTAAATCCTTTTATTTAAAAGTGTTAAGTCTCAAATCATATTCCCTGTGGAGATAACCTCTAGAGAAAGAGATTATCAGTGATACTCAGGGAAGTAAGACTGCATGGAAGGGGTGATGGTCAAGTGGAAAGATGTGAATGATTCTGAGTCTTCTAGAGCTTCGATATCAAAATATCATAGACTAAGTCCTTTAAACAAGAGAAAAATTTCACAGTTCAGAGGGCAGACAGTCCAAGTTCAAAGAGTTGGATGGTTTGTTTTCTTTTACGGTCTCCTTTCTGGGCATATAAGTGGGCACCTTCACTCTGTGACAGAGAGAACTTTCCTCTCTGCATGCTGCTGGCATCTCTTCTTATAGATACCAGTCCTGTTGAATTAAGGCCCACCCTTAATAATCTCACTTAAGGGCCCGCCCTGGTGGTGCAGTGGGTTAAGCAACGCACTATGAAGCAAACCCGCAGCCACTGCAGCAAGAGTTCGATCCCTGCCCCTGGCCAGGGAGGTGACTCACATGGCACAGGCAGACTTCTCCTGCTGTTCCCCTCAGCAGTGTGTTTCAGTCCATCTGCCTGTTCTGCCCCCTGCTCTGTCTGGTGGATTCTCTCACATCCCCACACCTCTGACCTGTACCCCAGTCCTTGTATGCATAAATAAATAAATCTTTTTTTTAAAAAAATCTCACTTAAACTTAATTACCTCTTTAAAGACCCTATCTCCAAATACAGTCAGATTGGCAGCTGGGCTTCAACACATGCCGTATGAAGAGATGTAATTCTGTCCTTAGACTGAAATGACTACAATAAAAATTTAGCTAACATCTGTCACACAGTTGTGTGTGTGTGTGCGTGCATGTGTGTGTGTGTGTGGAGAACATTTAAGATCTACACTTAGTAGTGTTCAAATGCAAAATAATTTAGCTGTGGTCATACTTTGATCGCCTTCACTCATTTCTCCCACTCTACCCTATTCTGTTTCTATGAACTTGGGTTTTTTAGATTTTATATATAAGTGAATTCATAAAGTACTTATGTCTTAGTTCACTTGGTATAATGCCCTCAAAGTTCATCCAAATGTCAGGTTTACTTTCCCTTTTATGGATGAATAATATTCTTGCGTGTGTGTTACATTTTCTTATGCTATTAATAGACACTTAGTTGTTTCCATGTCTTGAGTATTAAGTATGCTACATTAAACAGGGGGGTAAAGATATCCCTTTGAACAAGGATTTTGTTTCTTTCAGATTTGTACATAAGAGTAAGATTGATGGATCACATGATAGTTAGATTTTGAATTTTTTGAGGAAACTCCACAGTGTCTTTCTTCATGGTTGAACAACTCACAATCTTACTGATAGTGCACGAGAGTTCCCTACTCTCCACATGTTTGCCAACACTTGTGTCTTAACTTTTTAATGATAATCATTCGATTTGCATCTTTCTGGTTAAAGATGTTGAGCACTTTTTCATGTACCTATTGTTCATTTGTATGTCTTATTTGGAAAAAAGTATCAATTTAAGATCTTTGCTCATTGAATCAATTTATTTGGGTTTTGCTGTTGAGCCATATGAGTTCATAATACATTTTGGATATCAACCCTTTACTGGATATATGATTTGGAATTTTTTTTTGAATGTCATTTCTCAAATTCATTTTGGGGTTGGCTTCCTTTGCTGAGCAGAAGTCTTTTAGTTTGATATATTACAAATTATTTATTTTTATTGATTTTGCTGGTGGTGTCAAAAGAGAAATTATAGCCAAGACCTATGACTGGATCATAAACTTCTAAGACTTTCATGGCTTCAGATCTCATAGTCAACCTTTAATCTATTTCAAATTGATTTGGAAACACACATATATAAACCGAGTTTCATTCTTTTGCATTGGCAACTCACTTTCCCAACACCATTTATTAAAGACACTGTCCTTTTCCCATTGTACATTATTGTTTCCTTTGTTATAAATTCGTTGACCACATTTGCTTTGGTTTATTTTTGGACTTCTAATGCTGTTGCATTGGTCTGTGTGTCTGTTTTTATGCCAATACCATAGAATATTGAGTTATAGCTTTGTATTATTATTTGGAGTCATGTTATGCCTGCAGTTTTATTCTTTCTCAAGATCATGTTAGCTATTAGGAGTCTTTTGTGGTACCAAACGAATTGTAGGGATTTTTTTGTGAAAAATTCCATCAGATTTTTCATAGAGATTGAATTGAATCTGTAGGTCACTCTGGGTAGTATGGACATTATAGCAATTATAATTCTTCAGATTTATGACTATAGTAAACCTTTCCATTGATGTCTTCCTTAATTTATTTTTTCAATGTCCTAGTTTTCAGTGTATAGATCATTCACCTATTTGGTTAAATTTTTATCTAAGTACTTTATAATTTATGCTTTTGATGCTCTTTTTAGTGGGATTATTCAATTCTCTTTCTGATATTTCTTTATTAGTGCACTAACGTAAAATGTAGTTGATTTTTAAATATTGATTTTTGTATCCTGAAAATTTACTGAATTGATTAAATTGAACAGTTTTTTGGGAGTCTGGACTTTATATGATTTCTGAAAATAGTAAGTTTTACAATTTGGATGTCTTTTAATTTTTTTAATTGCTCTGGCTAGGATTTTCAGTTCTGTTTTGAATAAAAATAGCAAGAATAGGCATCATTGTCTCATTCCAATATGAAATGTTTTTGCAGTTCGCCTTTAACATAAGTTAACTCATGTGTTTATTATATATAGTCTTATAACATATATGATATAATATATATAACATGTTATATATAACATATATATTATATATAACATCTATATAATGATGTTGGATATGTCCTCTCTATTCCCATTTGAGAGTTTTTATTATGAAATGTTATTGAATTTTGTCAAGTTTTATTCTGCATCTATTGAAATGATATGATTTCTATTCTTCCTTTATTAAATGTGGTATCATTTATAGATATTCAACCACCTCACATGCCTGAAATAAACTTTATTTGCTCCTGGTGAATGATTCTTATTGAATTTGATAATAATTTATTGAGAATTTTAAATCTATATTCCTCAGGAGAGTGGTTTATGGTTTGCTTTTCTTGCAGTATTGTCTAGTTTTGATGTTAGGTTTATGTTGGCCTGATAAAGTAAGTTTGGAAGTGGTCCTGTTTTTTGGAAGAATTTGAAAATAATTTAACCCTCCCCTAAATGTTGGGAGAATTTACCAGTGAAGTTGTATGACCCTAAACTTTTCTTTTTAGAGAGTTTTGATTATTGATTCAATCACCTCTATGCTACTGGTCTGTTTTGCTATTCTATTTATGATTGAAATTTGATAGGTTGTATTTTTCTAGGAATTTTTCAATTTTTATAGATGGTTCAATTTATTGGCATAAAATTGTCAATAGCAGTTGCTTACAATCTTTTGTATTTCTATGATTGTAATAGCTCTTTATTCTTAATAAGTTTTAGCTGAAGTTTTCTACTTCATTTTAAAAAAAAATAAACTCGGCTACTAGTTTCACTGGTCTTTCCTATCTTTAGTTCTGTATCGTGTGTTTCCACTCTGATCTTTTAATATTCCATTCCTTCTATGAGTTTTGGGCTTTTTTATCCCTACCAGGAGAGGGTATATAGTTAGGTTATTTGACTGAGACTTAACCCCTAAGTCACCAGGGAGGTCCTAATTTCCAGTTTGATTTCTTTGACTCATTAGTTGTTCAGCATGAATTTAATCTCCATAATATGTGAGTTTTTCAGGATTTTATCTAGTTTCATATCTTCGTGATTGAAAAAAGTGCTGTCTATGATTTTAATAGTCGATATTTTATTATGATCTGTTTTGTTCCTTAATATATATACCTTAACATATGATGACTTTTCTGTCTTCCCTTGAAAAGAGTGTGCATTGTGCTGTTGGATGAAATGATCTTTAAATGTCTGTTAGGTTCGTCCATCATATATATATATATATATATATGATTTAAATTGGAATTTTCTCCCTGAATATCACTTCATTCTTGATAGTGGGGGTATTGAAGTCCTCTATTACTATTATATTACTATCTTTCTCTCTTTGTATCTATTAATATTTGCAATATACTTTTAGGTACTCATATCTTGAGTGTATAATCTCAGACATATAAATATTTATAAATGTTACATCCTCTACTTGGATAGACCCCCTTTATCATTATATAATGACCTTCTCTGTCTGTTATTATAATGCCTCTTACTACTATGTATAGTTACATACATAATTATAGCTATGTTTTCTTTGTGTTTCATTTACATGGAATATCTTTTTGCATAACTTCACTTTCAATCTAAGTGTCTCTTAAATATAAACTTAGTCTCTTATGTGGAAATACATTTGGATCTGTTTTTAACTTTTACTCAACAGCATTATGTCCTTTGATTATAAAACTTAGTCCATTTATATTTAATGTGTTGTTGATAGGTATAACTTATTACTGTTATGAATCAATCATGGGATAGTTTCTGAAAAATGGATTGTCGGGCAGTTTTGTTATTATGTGAATGATACATATACATTTGTCACACATACAAACCTAGATGGTGTAGCACACTATGCATCAAAGCTGTGTTAGGGCCATCACCATTGTATGTGGTGTATCATTGACTTAATTGCTTTATGGTTGTCTTGGAATTCCTTATTTCTTCCTCTCTTTATGTCTGTCTTCATGATTTATTGTCTTTTGTAGTTGTGTGTATTTCTTTCTACTATAAGTTTTTGCTTTGTGGGTACCATGAGGCATACATAAAATATCTTGTATTTGTGCTAAATTAGAAGGCTAATCCTCAGTCAGAAATTTTAAGAGCATGAAGACAGACTTTCTTCAGGGAGAGGAAATGAACAATTTTGCCTCCCCTACTGTGCTGAAGCCATGGGAAGATAGCCACAGTGAGTGATCACTCCAGTTAACAACTGCTTCCATGTTTGTTATCATCTTGTAGAGCTTCAGGATCTCATTTGTTTACAGAGATAGATATTTTGAGCACCTATTCCTTGGGTGGGAGTCTTAAAAGTTGGAGTATTAAATGTGAAGTACAAACTCTTTCCTCCTCAGGGAGAAGCAGGGAGTTTGAAGTTCTCTCTCACATATGTGGTGCTGTCCTAGATGTAGGGTTTATAGTGAAAGTATGCCAGTCTTTCCTACCCATTTCTCTGTGGGTATTTTCTCACTTTCTCAGCTCAACTATTTTGTTCACTTCTTTAAAAGGAAATTGTTCTGTCTTTAGCAAATATTCAGCGTGTCCATGAGGGAAGGGGAATTCAGGAGGCTCCTAAGTTGCCAGCCATTTTGTCAGCTCTTCTCTAATAGCATCATGTAGGTTGTCTACACTTGTTGCACAGGGCACAGATAAAGGGAAAACCTATGGTGCTTTTGTGCTACCTTGACTCTCTAAGACTACTAATTATTTTTAAAAAGTGATAATAAATTATACCGCCATCATCAGAATGTGATGATGATGATGATCATCAATCTCTTTCATCAAAATGAAACATTAAGTGTTATTGTTCTTACTCTAAACTAATGTAAACTGATCCTGGTCAAACTATCATTTTGACATTTTTCCTGTTGTACTGATCAGGTTTCAATTAACAATGTAGTTTTTGATCCCAGAAACATTAAAGTGAAAAACTGCATTAAATAATAAAGCATACTGTTTAAAAGTAACTAATATTCCCAGAATCTCAGTAACTTAATACAAGAAAGTTTCATTTCTTGCTCATGCAAAGCTTGAGATCTGATTTTAACCAGTCAAGAAATTTTCCATGCAGCAACTCAGAGATCCAGGCTGCTTTTACCTTGTGGGTGTAGTTTTTGTGGTCACAGCTAAAGGATCATGCAAAATGTACATGTACACAGTCCTAAAATGACACATTCTTATCAAGTTCCTTTAGTTAATTAAAATCAGTCTCAAGGTCCCATCCAATTGCAAGAAGATTGAGAAATGGGATGCTCTATAGTACTTAGAAAGGAAATAATTGGATGAAGGTGAGCATTGGAAGTCAGTGTCACATTTAGTTTTCCAGGCAGTGTATATAGGAGGGAGTAAACTTAAGAGAAGCATGCGTGATAGGGAAAAAAGATTAGAAACACTAAATTAGATAATGTAATGCAGATACTAAAAATTTTATTCTATGCTTTGAATACTAAAAATGTACTTGCTTTCCAATTAAATGTCATGATTGTATATGTCTTTGCCGTAGTAGTGTTCAAACACATATGTTCTTACATCAGACAACTGGTATCAAAGTACCTCAATAATTACATGTTTAAAAAATCCTCACTGTTGAAATTAGAAACCCGAGAACCTGTAATTCACAGAATGCTTGTTTTGTTGTTCACTTGATATATTTTATTACAATTGAATGAAATAAAGGAAAACTCTTCGTAGGGTCATTGAAATAATTATTTCATCATAAAGGTGGATAAAATTGGTAGGTGACAAAGTAACCTGAAATCAAGTATTATTACTTAAGAGTAGATGCCAAAGAATTGTCTTTAAGAATTAAGTTCTTTCTACATTGAAGCCATTTTCAGTGAGACTATAAACTAGTGGTAAATTTTACCCTTGGAATATAAATTGGGGAAAATATTTGAGAAAGTCAAACCCCTCAATTACTATAAATTTTTCCTAATTGTCCTTCACTTTGATGTTTTTATTCTAAAATAAGGAGGAAGGAAACTATATAACTCTTGAATCCCAGTTCTTGGTCAACTTAGCAACTACCTGCTCCTAGTTTTCCTCCTTAAGTACCTTTTCACAGTCTCTTCCTCTGGTTGACCCCTAATGGTTGAGTGCCTCGAAGTGTTTTTTATTTCCTTTATACATTCTCTCTCTTGGGATCAGCTCATAAAATTCCTTGGTGCTGATTGCCATTTATACACTGATCTGTTCCACAATTGCATCTTTAGCATTAACTTTTCCCAAAATTTTACATTAGTATTCAGCTGCTATTTGGTATTTCCACATAGATATCTAACAAACACTTCAAACTTAGCTTGCAAAAAAAAACAAAACTTATTCTCCACTTTTACCCCATCTTCCTTTGTACCCTGTTGGTTAGGATAAGAAACCCAGGAAACAGATTTAGTTCCTTATTTTCCCCTATCCCCTTCATCTAGCTCATGAGCAACCCTGGGTTCTTCTGCCAAACTATGTCCTGATAAACCACTTCTCACTGTGTAATGTCACCAGCCAGATCAAGTCACATTCTCATAAGATAACTGCAATAACCTGTTACTATGCTCAGTAGTTCAAATGAATACGGCAGAGGAATCAGATCATGGCCATGTTTAGTATTTGCATTACTATTTTAATTAACTGCTTCTCATCTTTAGTACCATCTTTTTTTTTTTTAAAGATTTATTTATTTATGCATACAAGCACTGGGGTACAGGCCAGAGATGTGGGGGTGGTGAGAGAATCCACCAGACAGAGCAGGACACAGAACAGGCAGATTGACAGAAACACACTGCTGAGGGGAGCAGTGGACGAGGCAGGAGAGGTCTGCTACGCCATGTGGGTCCCCTTCCTGGCCGGTGGCAGGGATCGAACTCGTGCTGCAGTGGCTGCAGTTTGCTTCATAGTGCGTTGCTTAACCCACTGTGCCACCAGGGCGGGCCCCTTTAGTCCCATCTTTATTCACATGTGCTATTCCCAAGTTTACTCTACTTAAATATTCCAGTGATTTTCCAAATACTTAGACTCATAGCTCTCACATCAGCTTTCATGGTGTTGCCTCTGTCTACTCCTGATGTCATGTCTGCACCTGCTCCTCCTGACTATACTCTAGTAATTCTTTCCCCTTTTCTGAAATGTGACCATGTCACATGTGACCATGTGACCTGTTTGTACCTCAGGACCTTCGCACTGGCTGTTTCCAGTATCTGAGCTACTCCTTTCTCAGATCTTTTTATACCCAGCATTCAGGCTTCATGCCTATATTCACCTCTCCAGAGATACCTTCCATGATACTCCTGCCTTTATCATTATTACCTGTTCTACTGTCTCCATAGGCATTCATGAGCATAAAATATGGTCTAAAAACTTTCTACCAACCAAAAATGAACAAGTCAGAACAGGGGTATTGCAATATAACCTACATTAAAGCTTTACTCTTTAAAAGCATTAAATTCATATTCAGTTTTCATAAGCAAATGCCAGAAATAGGTCAAATCCTAATGGAAAGACAAGATACTAAGATACTAAGTTAAGAAATACAGTAAAGAAATAAAGATGCCAGTAAGGGTAATCAAATAATTGCTTTAAAGAGATTACTTGGTTTTGTTTAAAACTAGTCCACTTCATTCATTCATGTAGTGTTCTTATAGCCCATAAGAACAAGGGGAGAGTACATCAGTGACACACACTACAGGGAAAAAGAAAAAAAGGATAGCAAGACCTTGATGTTGAAGAGAGAAAATATATGATTCTCTGATTAGATTTCAGTGACTCAGGTATGCTAGAAGATAATAATTACTCCAAGTATTGAAGAAGTCAGAAAAGAGAGGACTGACACAGACCAAAAAAAAATACTTTTGAAGTTTTTACTATTTCTGTTTAGGTTGGGCCTAGGGGGTGGGGCAGAGAGAGAGAGAGAGAGAAAGATACTATAAGTTAATATGTTGATAATTTTCTTGTTTGCTCACTCATCTTTCCCCTGCATTCTTTAGCACCATAGAGAATAACATTACCCAAGCTCCCTGATTCCCAGATGGGTTTGGGTACTAGCATATGTGGGTTAAAAATTGGAGATTGAGAAGTGGGGCAACCCAGCATATTTATTCTCTCCTCTCTCACTTAGCCTTAGGTAACATATTTCATGGTGACCAGATTTTTTTTTTTTTTTTTGAGATTTCAGCTCCCACTAGACAAGCTCTCTGTCTTTGGTTCCAGCTTCCTCTAGATTCATAGTATAAGCTTCTGCTATAATTCTAGCTTTAGGTGAGTGACCATGCATTCTGAATTCTAGAAACTCTACTCTTCCTGTTATCCTTGTTACCCTAGTGGTGATAGTAGTCTTTCATCTGTTATTAACATCTGAATTGTCTTGTCATCCACATTTTTGATTTATGTCTCATTTATCACCAGTATAACCTATTCCCAGTATTAAGTTCCCTGCTTGAAATTTCTAGGTTTCTTTTCTTAATCGATCTTGGTAGAGCAGTAACTTCAGTTTTGTTGAGCTTAAGATAAGTGTGTGGCTTCCTGGTCAAGATATTTTAGTAGAGCCTTAGAATTAGACCTGAGAACCAAAAGATATACTTGGAAGTTGACAATATATAGGTGGTATTTGAAGACATAAAATTAGATTTCCCGGGTAGGGTAAGGAAATGGACAGATTAAGCCAAGACAATTAAACAATGGGCTCACCCTTGAAGCAAAGTGTGTTTTATTTAGACCAAAAAAAGAGACTGAAAAGGGGTGGCCAATAAATTAGAACACCAATATTAGTAGTGTCACAGAAGCCAAGTGAAAAAATTTCTTAAAAGGACACAGGAGAGTCAAACTTTGTGAAGATAACTGATAGGATACATAAAAGGATTGAGACAAATAAGACCAGATTTTTCTCATTTAACAGATGGAGCACCTTTGCTACTTCTGCAGAATTACAATACAGTGGTGGGGAGAAAACAAGTTTACAATGAGTTAAGCTCAAGTGGGACTAGGAGAAGCTCAAAACCATCAATGAATTGATATTTTTCAGGATATTGGATGATGAAGACTTTGAAAGAAAAATACCTTAAGTTGGAGGAAGAAGAAGAACTAAAGAAATGGACACTGAAGCCCTCACCAAGGTCAGAGGGGATGGGATCTAATGTACAGATGGGATGGTTATCCCAATTAAACAGGATAATGAAGTTGGTAAAAATACACATTTATGGGGTGACTAGTTCTGCTCTTACTAATATGGTAATACTGAGTAGTATTGCCACAATGCATTAACTCCTCTAACATAAACAGTAGTATCATTTACTTTTTCTTCTCTCTACTGCTCAGTTCTTTTAAAGAAAAAGAGAACTCATACATCTCTTTTATATGGCTCTATGAATAACATACTTGCAACTGTGTTAATTTTTCTCCAAATGTTCTAGCAAAACATGAAAATTCCATGTTTACAAGGACTTATATTAACATTTTGAAAAAATATATTCATAAAACTGGCTTTTCCTAAGTCCTGACTTTGATTGACAAAGTAAACCAGCTTCATATTTTCCATTTCTGTGCATTCTATGAAGTGCTGGAGTGATATAGTTTTCAGTGGGAAACTACTAGGTCTTCTTTGTATAGCTACCTAGAAACTGTAAGTTACACTTCTATTTATTATTACCAGGAGAAACAACTAGCTATAAAACAAAATTAAAGTTTGAGCAAATAATGTCCAGGCATCAAACAATAGTTGGAAGGAAACTGATACTTTCATAAAATATATTCTACTTTTTCAAGAGAAATGAATATTTTTAAAATAATTTAAACATACAAGATTAATGGGTAATAACTTATGTAATACATAGCGTATCCCATACTGTGTTGACAAGTTTGCCTAATTTAATCCTTAAGATATAGCCCTCTTTATATTTTTCTTGATTTAGTCTTAAAAAAATATTTGTAGATAGATGTCTGTTGTTGTGTCCATTTCACAAATAAAGACACTGAAACCTATTTGTTGAGGTAAAATAATTTGTGTCTGACTACTCTTGCATGAAGACAGGAATTCAGGCGGTCTGGCTTTAAAATCCTCATTCTTTCACTATGACATAGTGACTAACTTACAGCTAACCTATGTTTTCAACATGTAGTTATCAATATAGGGTTTAAAAATTGTTTTTTAAGGACCATTATTTGGGGACAGAGTTAGTCAAGTATTGCTTTCTCTGTAATTATATCTCTAAAGAAATTTTCCACAAAATATAATTTTGAAGTTTTTTTTAATGCACAAAAAAGAACATCCCAGAAACAGAACAGGTGTTGACTTATCAACGAAGCACTATATAAAGGAGAACCCTCCCCGCTTAGTAAATAGGAATATAGTGTAAATAGACATGAAGGGAGGTGAACTTTAGGATTAAATGCAAACCCTAAAGGTGTATACAGCATTCATATATGGCTTATTATCTCATAGCAATAATATTTTCCTAATGATGTATATGACATTTATTGGGAAGAAGCTTTTGACTCAAAAGTTAAACAATGCTGAAGAGGTAGTTTTGCCAATGCAAGGTGAGAACAAGGCTTTACCTTGATGTAGTTATTTCCTCAAAACTTTGCCACCGTGTCTTTTTGTCCTCATTTTCTTCTGGAACAGCCAGGCAGATAATGAAACCTTTAGCAAAAGCCAATTCACAACCCTTTAAGAACTGATTCCCACAAGTGGACAATGAAATGCTTTTTAACAACTGCTCTGGAAATCTCCATAGTGCTCCTCTCTGTTTTGGATGAAATAGATTCTGGCTCAGTGGAGACTTACTAGATCTGGCTGGCAGTTGTAGTCATTCATCCTGTTTTCTCCTCAGATCCTAAGCCTGGACTCATGGTATTTCTAGAATGGTAAATTTCTGTGGGGGCTGCTTTATACTGCGTGTGTGTGTAGGTACATGTATATGTATACACCTACATATATATAATGCCTGGGAAAGTTTGAAAAATGCTAGCTTATCTGTGAAATTGCAATAATGAGTTATGCAAGTGACTTACTTCAGAAAGCCACCACATCTTCTAATCAAAGGGAGTTTTGGTTCCTGTCAGGTGAGACTTTATCTGTGAGGAGAAACGGGGTGGTGAAGGTCTATCAATACTCAAAATCTTTGACACTGGTCATCTTCTGACTATGTACAATCTAGCTTATCCTATGCTTACAATGAGCAATAAGCCCACCAAGAAAAGTTTCAAGGGGCAACAAAACATTTTTCAATTCGCAAAAACTAAAATATTCATTTACCAGACAATGGTTAGGAACGTCTAGAAACAAAGTGACATGATATTAATCAAGTATGACATATTACACAGAAGAGAGCATAAATATACAGTAAATAAGAGGTTTATATGTAGCCCCAGCAGAATATGTACATATTAGAGCTGCTGTGAAACTGAGCAGGAATAGCCTGTAGCTTGTCCCCAGCTAAAAGCAGTTTCATCACTAAGCAGTTTCAACTCAACAGTCTGAAAGTCACAGATGCTGAGAACAAGATGGGGTGACACTAAGCAGATAGCCACATACATTTAACCTTGAAAATGCAGAATGTGAGAAACAAAGGTCACGAGTAAATGGCACATGGCCTGCTGAGCATCTCCTTTCACATAAATATGCACAAATCCCTCCTCCATTGGGGGATCTGAGGCCTCACCCCTCTTCTGCGGTGCCAGGGAAGGTTTTCTCAGCATACACCGAGCCCAAGCACAGGCTGTACATTTATTCCTGCTTCAGGTCACAAGTCCCTGCCTTCACAGGCTCCAGACACAAATCAAAACATAAATAACAGAGCCCACCCTCGCGTGGCTCCTCCTTTCACAAGGTTACTGGGAACAGATGCTGGTCTGAGCAGCCTAAGTGCCGCATGCCAGTGTCCATGAGGGCAGGGTAGCTTTGTGCACTTCTGCATAAACAAAACCCCCCAAAATCCACCCTCAGTGTCTCTCATTTTACTGGCTAGCTCTATCTGTAGCTAGGAAGACACTGTGTTGCTCCTGGGCTCTTTCTATCAGCTTCCTCTTCTTCTTGTTCTTCTTCTCCTTGGCCTTTGGTGTTCTCTTCCCTACGAAGGGGAAAGAGAAAGAAAGGAAGATAAGTCAGAAAAGGGTCTTGCTCTAGGAAAGAAAACACAAAACATTAAGAGCTTTACACAAACCCCATCTGGAAAACATCACCTATGGGAAAATCAGCCTCAAAGAGAAAATTGTTCACATTAATTTTGACGGAATAATAATAATTTAGTAAATTGGATATGCTGTCTAAAGCAGAGACTGATCTTCCTGTTACAGGGGACTGGCATATTTAAAAACCTCCCAGTGGCCTGATCAGTCTTGCAAATATCATCCTGCCACAAAAATTCCATTTATCCCCTCCTACTTTTAACAATGCTACCCTTTACTAGACAGCTTTACATCCTCTACTACACCACATGTCAGTGGGTTGAAAGAAAATAAGCGTCTATCTACAGTAAATATACCAGAAATTTCCAACTCCCCCTCTCTCCCATGGGAGAAAAATGCCTTGATTTTAACATTACTCCTTCCACGAGCTCAAAAGGCTAATACACAAAATGATGTATGTGGAATACTTCTTTATTTTCTATTAAAATGTGTGAGGCTGTCATCCATTATATGGCTTATGGCTTCTTATACGATCTTCTGGAAAAGTTGTACTTATTGAGAGCAAGGAACATGCTTGTTTCTGAGAACTAGTGGTATGTGTTTCACTACCACAAAAATCACACCATGTTATCCTATTTCTCCTCTTTGCCTTAGCCACTAGGAAGCCCAAACAACAAGCTGAAATATTTGAGGTTTTCCTCCATCATGTTTTGAATGTAATTTCCCTTTGCTTCTGCTCTATTTTACTTCTTGCATCTTGTGGTTGTGGTTTATAGTTTTCACAGTCAATATTTCTTACAAGTATGTATACATCTGATTGTGAGAAAAAAAGGAACATTTAATTTAGGTCCATTGCCACTTGGAGGTTCTGAACCCATAGGGATCATGAGATTTTTTTTTTTTTAGCACAGAAAGAGCTTTGAAGTTCACCCACATTTTACAGATGGTAAGTCATTCCCATATACCTTCTGTACAAGAGGGGTCTTCTTCAGCAGATTAGAAAGAATCCTACTATCAGGTATCCTTCCTCTCTTATCTGCCCTATTTCAAGTTAATTGTATAGTTCTACAAAACTTAAGTGTTCTCTATCTGTGGGTGTAGTGATCAGACACTGTAGTCATCAAATAGAACATTCAGTTCTAATCTATGCTTTCCACCATCCCCACACCTAAGAAACTCCCTTACAGGGACATAGTTGCCCAGCTTTTTAATTCAGGCAATGAAGAAGGTGACTGAGGCAAGAAATGAAAAAGAAACAGACCAGAAGTTAGGGAGACAGAAAATGGCAAAGGAAACCAACATGTGACCAGATTAAGAGAAACCACAGTATTTCTACATAAGGGAGGTGTTTCTCTTTTCTGTTCTGATGAGAAAGATCTGTTTTGTGTGAGGATGGAAAACAGTCTCACTTCTAAGACTCTAGAAGTGGTTGGCACATAATCAATATTCAATATGTGTATGTTGAGTAAAACTATCACCAGAATAACTTTTTTTAATAGGACAATACAGACAGTCAGTAAAATAATCAGAATGTGATCATGCTCTTATATTAAATTATGAAGGTCCTTGAAGTTAACTTCTGGTTTTCATTAAATTCTGGCATTAATGTTAAAATGGCATTTTGCCATCTTTAAATGTAGTTAATCCTACCCAATGAAACATTAGTCCAAGCCATCATTAATCAAAGAAGCTGTAAGGTTACAACTATTTAGTAATATTATATCTAATAATGAGACACACCTAATGAGGCAAAGAGATGAAATACTTAATGCTTCTTTTTCAATATGCTGTTTTAATTAAAGTTTCATAAACAAAGGAAAAAATCCTTAGTTATCACTTCTGACTATGGTTATTAATTGTAAAACATAAATTTCATAAATCAAATTAATTTAAAGCCTGTTGTTTCTTTTAAAAGAAATTGAAATAACTGAATGGAAAATTAATACTAACATTACTAGATTTTAAAATGTGTTCTTTTGCGATAAAAGTATACTGAGTACATATTAAAGACAAACTTAACATTCACCATTTCAATTCTTCAAATAACTTATGTGGTTGAAAGTTAAATGTACACTACTTTTGTTAACTGTAAATCTATGCTGACTGGAAGCTCATTTTAAGAGGGTCAATTTCATGTCATTAACTTATGCTAATGTAATTACCAGTATTGCTTCAGATTTTCTAACTACTATTGTGTGATAAGGGAAGTTATTATTCATTGTTTGCATAAAACAGTACATATCATGGCCAAAAATACAGCGGCCCTTCTGAAAATTTATATAAAATAATTTTTCAAAGTACAATTATTCTATGGCAATAAGTTACATGGTACTAATTTCAAACCAGAATTGTTTTGGGTAACCTAATTACAACCCTAAATTTTTTCTTCAGAAGTCTTTTTTGAATGACATCTCTGTGCTTTTGGTTCACTGCTTGGTTTTGTTCTTGGTCAGCCCCATTTCTCATGTAGGATATACTGCAAATACCCAAGAATTAAGATGGTTAGCCAAGAGTTGACCACTGACTGGCCAAAATTAACTGAAAATATTTTGTGGTCCATAGAGTTGTTTCGGCTTTATCCCAACAGAAAAGTAATAAAAGAATATCAAACATATATACCTAACCTAAGGGATAAAAGGAAACTTTCACGTATTTCTTCTGAACGCATAATAAGATTTTCTACACTTACATATATATACACACATGTATCTCCCTGTTCTTATTTAATATCTAGATATTTTGAACATACAGCATGCTAGTTTGTTTCCAGTCACATCTACAAAGATGACATTGGACTCAAGAATGACTCGTAGATGTTAAGATTGCTTCACATGCTTGAGACAGTTCATTCTTGTACAAGAAACATTTAGCCCAAGATCCCAGTCATCCAAAGGGCAATTTGAATCATAGCTTTAACTTTCTTTTCAGTTTATGAGAGAAGATTGAAATATATACTGCCCCGTCTCAGCAGAAATGATTGGCGCTTGAAGAGTGCACCCAGGTATGCTTGACTGTTGACAAATCCTGCCTATCTTTAATCTGAGTGACTGTGACAAATTCCTACTAAGTGACACTACTTCTCACCCCTCTATTTTAGCTTCTTTACACTGAACTTTTTACTAAGCTTGTAATGCTCTAACTTGATGTCTAGGCGACCCTGTATTTATGAAATTCATCGTGTGTACGTACTTGAGGATCACCCAAACTAGTAGCTACACTACTTGGATAAGGCATCTTATCTACCGGGCAGATTGTTTTAGTACAGTTACAGGGAGGCAAGACAATGACTAGCCCAGTTACTACTGTTTGTTGTCAAGGAAAGCAGCATGGTTTACTGCAAAATCAAAAGGGCCTCTAAGAGGGAGGAAAATTGGAAGGCTAACCACAGTCAGGGAACTGAGATGGCTGGTCAGGCTTTTTACTACTTGTGGCTCTCAGTTTCTGTGTTTTAGAATGAAGATGCCACAGTCATCTTTCACTGGGAAGTTATGAGACACTGTGAAAAAGTTATGATTCTTGAATGCAAAAGGAATATGTATAAAATACCATTTGCAAGACAAGAATATATCACAATGAACAAGACACCAATATTACATTGATTCTCACACATATGGAAAAGGTCCAACAGGATAACATCAACTTTTCTACAGAGAAAGATAAACAGTCCCCTTTGGAAATAACCCCCAACCTCCAGCTATAGACTCTTGCTATTGCAATCAGAAATAGAACCAAGATCTTACTCTGACTTCACTGCTGGTCAGACATGAGCTTTCACTCTTTCATAAGCTCCCAAATTTAAGGAAGGTCTTTCAATGGCTTTGCTCTGACCACATGTAGGTAAGTCTTTGTATATCCATCAGTAAGACATGACAGCCATTTAGGGTTTCTGTAATGATTAACTGTTTTGAGAAAAACTTTCTAATGATAAATAAAATGATGAAAAAATGCAGTAGCTATGACTGCAAGAAGATATAGATGAACACATAAATTGAGAAAAGCCACACTTATTACAGATCGTGACTATAATTACCATTGTTATGGATACCTAAAAAACCAGGACTGATTTTTACTAAGTTTATAATGATCTAACTTGATGTCTAGGCTTCCCTGTATTTATGAAATTCATTTTATGGACTTGAGGATCATTCAAAGAGATTCAGACATCTTTCAAAACAGCTAAAAGTGAGGGAGAAGAAGTATGTGTAACCATCAACCTAGTATATCTTGTACTACTTCAGAAGACACACTGGAGGCAGAACATACAAGGTTGCTTCCACAGTGAAAGTCACAAAGACCAAGTTGTATAGACAACGAATAGCAATTGGGATGTTTTTGTTGGTCCCCCCCTCCCCATATGGACAACTTGAGTTTGCCCAAGAATGAGTAGCAACAGAGATTTATTTATTCAGGAGTGATTGATGATTTGGAAAAATGCCAGCTGGTTCCTAAAATGTTTTAAAAGCTCATATGAAAATAGACAAAAGAACTAAATATAATTCATAAAGGAAATACAAATAGCTAATAAATATATTTAAACAATTCAATCCAGTAAGTTAAATGCATTGCCACTGAAGTCTCAAAAATGAAAATAACAAAAGTATTAAAAAATATAACTTGACTAGGATTCTAACAATACTAGGAAAATAATCCAAACTTGCATAAACATGTTAACTATAATTCTGGGGAAAAATGTAAATTGCCTAAATATCCCACTACAATTTTTAAAAACCAGTTTTTATGATTACTGAAACAGTGAAGTGTTTTCAACTATAAATTGAAGTATTCTGTATTTTAAGGCCATGGCAATTCAGTTTTTCCCAAGAGTACTACTTCTGCTTGTTTCTAAAGCTCATATTAATTTATGATAACAAAAGGCCTGTAGTACAAAAGCATTTCTGCTATGGTGGTAAGCAGATTTTTTAGCGGTCAATCACTACTGAGTCAAAGATACAAAAGCTTGAGAACTGACAGAAACACTTCAGACATTAAGAACTGACAGCGGTTCATGAAGTTTCTTTTATCTAGAAAGGAGTCCATCGGTATATTATAAGCATGCTAGGATTAACCACAATATATTCCATATAATCTGAGACAAACATTGCCCACCTATCCATAATAGTTCAGAAGAACACAGGTTCATGGTATTTACATCCGTTTTAAGTTAGATGAGAGCAGGTGCTAGAATGAGTAAAGCAATCAATTCATGTTAGCTCCTTATTTTAATATAAACTCCCCAAATTAGAATTTCAGTATATCTATCTGGTATTTTAGAGATAACACCCTTTCCACTTCAAACAATTCACAGATAGTTGACTTTTGTTCACTTGATATTTGTAGTCAAATTTTCTTGCTACTTGCCACAACATGGATGGAACTAGAAGGGATTATTAAGTCAAATAAAACAAATACAGGATAATTTCATTCATCTGTAAAATACACAGGAAAACAAAAGAGAACCAAGCCAGACCAAATCCTAAAATCTGACTGCAGAACTGACACTACCAGAGGGAGAGGGGACCCAGCAGACAATGGTGAAGAACGGGCGCGGTAACATTTCTGGAGAAGTGTGAGCCTATCTCTGAATCATATGTGGTGTTATCAACATTAAAATAATTTTTAAAATTAAAATTAAAAGACAGTATCAATATAAAATTTAGATAAACCAATAAATCTTAGTGTTAAAACAAGCCACCTACTGAGTGTACTGTACATCTTGACTTTCAAATCATAAGTTGAAAAACTTCCAAGTGGTCTCTTAGCCATTTCACCTCTATAAAAAACTTAAGATTTAGTTGTTCTTACAAGGCTGTTGTGGAAAATGACAACCATCCAAAATCAACCAATAAAATGCAATTCTCCAAAAATACAAACAAGAAAATCATTCCAAAAACTCCGTTATGTGTTGTTATGCTAATTTCTTTTTTTTAAAGTGCTTTAGGATTATTTATTCCAAATCTACATTTAGTAATAGTCTAAGAAAAAGGCAAAGTACCTATCTACCTCAAGGCCCGACCCCTACAATAGTTAGCACATTTATCTTCATATCTAACTGCTTTCTATAGCAGGCTTTTTCCCAGTCTGCTGGGGTAAAGCATGATGATGCCAAGGCTCTCTCAGTCATTAACATTGTTATGCTAATTTCTAACAATGAATGCAACAGGCCAGTTCTGAGCTTGTGTTACAGTCCTATCTATAAAAACTTTGTCTTTGAGAACTCTTCTGATAGAAGACAGTTTATTAGGTGTGAAGTCTGTTACCTATTTTAGTGAAAGGAAAGCAATTTGATTTGAAAATGTTTCATGCAACAAAATGATAGTCTCATGAAAGATTAGATTTTCTTTATGAGTTGTGTCACCACTATGGGTTCCTGCACATATTTCAAAAGTTTCCCTTTTTATAACGGAAGAAAATCATTGCTTTTCGGGGGTTTAACAGGGAAAGGAAGCTCCTACCAACTCACTTGAAACTATAAGGACCACAAAAATAATAATTTGGGTATTTGGTTTTACTTCACATGATATTGGTCACTTCAATTTATTTCTTTAAGCTCTTAGATAACTCAAACCAAAACAATTTTAGGTTCATTGTAAAGTCCAGAGTTTCAGGGCAATGGAAACTAAAATAATACTCTTTATGAATCTCTTTGTGTGAAGAAAATGTATAACTTTACCACAAGGGGGCAATAATTCACTTTTATGGTAAGACTGGTTTAAAAAAAAAATAGAGAGGGGGAAACTTTTGGGCTCTAACTTCTTAAATATATATTTTTAAACATGATTTTTTTTCTCATTATATTTATTTAATTGTATTTGACATCATTTGTAGTCCCCAGGGAGTTCCCACCACCATTTCACCCATGCACCATCACCTCAGACCCATGTACTCTTTATGCCTAAAAGGAAAGAAAAAAAGTCTTCCAATTTTTTAACCCCAATTGGAAGACTTTTTTCCTTCTAGACAAAGCCAAGGTCTGTAAAGAACTAAAGAGTAGGTAGCAAGACCCATATGTAGCACAAGGAGAAATAATTGTGCTGCTGTTAAAAAGATGTTTGATATTTTTCTCTTGCCTTCTGACTTGTTTCACTGAGTATAATTCCTTCTAGTAGAGAGAAAAATATCGGATGGCTTCACTATTAGGAGGAATATGAAAGAACAACAACAACAATAAAGAATAAGCTCAAGGAATTGGGCAATTATAACCAAAA
>JAGFMF010011395.1:3987168-4071780 GCA_019455555.1 Galemys pyrenaicus | reverse complement strand
CAAACGGTGATTTAGCGGGGGGGGGGGGGGGATGCCAAATCCATGTTGCCACTTTCTTGTGAGGACGTTAACTACCTTCAAAGAATAAGTTTTTCCTTCAGGTCTCTTTTTATATGAGTTGTAAAAGTAAAAATGCCCTTCACTATCTTCTAAGTGCAGGCAGACTTTACATCAAATATAAAAGCTGGTTGTGAGGTGGTTATTCTCTTAACTTTTAGCAATATGCAATCTAAATTTTCATAGGTAAATGAGATAGTAGAAATTCCCATTGTGTACTATGTGCTGTGATTTATACATTCTCATTTATATGCATATTGTGAAAAAAATCTTAAGTGGGTATTGCAAAAACTCTTCTGCTAGAATATTGTACAGTAACCCACCCTAAATTTACTCAACACAAACAAAATTCACAGAAAACTGTCAGGCTCATTTAGAACTTCAAAACTGAGTCAGAAATAAAATCAGATTCTTCAGAGAAAATGATATAACCGTTTTCATTTGATTAGGAACAATGGGCTAGCTAGCAAAGGAATTCAAGTTCCCTTCAGCTGACTTCATACTACAATAGAATGCACCTTTTAAGATAATTCCATTAGAATAAGAGGATGTAATACCTTCTTCTTGGTCCTTAATCAATAACCATTAACTAAAGGGAAAAAAGTCCATGAAATGATATTTAGAACAATCATATGGCAAACATTTATTTCACTTGGATTCAACACAATTTCTATGGAATTGGAAGACACACATATGAGTGAAAAGGCATTAGGAATTGTTTCTACATGGAAGCTATGTTAGAGCATGTGTTCTCAATCCAAGCCCTCAGCTCACCTTAGAGGCAGGCCTTACCTAAAGATACTTACTACAGGGTAGCATAAGGACATGCAGGTTCCATGCCGCATCGAAATTACATTCCTCTCTGAATATGTTCCTGAAGCTCCTTGGACCCACTCACTAAAAAATTTACCACCTCAGCTTTCATTTTATGTTTTGTTGTTTAGCATGACTACTAGTTCATGAACAATTGCCAACAGCCACAATTTAACACCAGTGTGACCCATGCAAGGTCTTTCCAAAAATGAAGTCACAGATACTCAAACTTAATGAACTAGGGAAGCGAGAACAAAGACAGACTAGATCTAAACACTGAATGTGATCAGGAGCCAAAGTTACCTAGTCTTTGTCAACCATCCTAATAAACTTTCTGGCTTTTCCTGGCTGTCTGTGTCACCTCTGCCCTCAGTTTCAGTTTACACATGTTCCATGAAGGCGACACTGGGCCTGAGTAAACTGTAGGACCTTTCAACTCTCTTCCCTCATACCAGAGCTCGGTTTCCTTTGCCTTCATTGCATATTCCCATGAGGGAAATTCAACATGCCTGGCTCTACAAGCTAAATCAGAGTCCTGGATGCCTGAGCACCCCAAGGCTGGGTCTCACCAGGTCTAATCTGAAGGGCGACCAGGAGCATCACATGACACTTGATTGGGCAGACATCGAGAATACACACTGAGGACATGAGTTGGTGGCCAGACATTCTTAGAAGCTAGTGATCTTGGACCAGTTCCTTTTCTAAAGCATCTTTCAAAGCTGGTATCAGTGATACCCACCTCAGCATTGCTGGGTGGCGGGGGAGGGAGGTATAGAAAATATGCACCAAGTTTCAGATAATATACCCAGTACAGAAATGCTAAAGAAGTTACAGCACCATATGAGGGGCCTCACATGTATTATTTCTAACTTTTACAACAACCCGCAAGGTAAGCATTATTTCCTTTTTGCCGATGAGGAAATAGGTTTAGAGAAGTTAAGTAAATAGCTCAAAATCACATAGCTCGGCAGTGATTCAAACCAACATCTGGAAGATTCTAAAACCTGTACTCTTTCCACTGTACTCATTGGATCCCTTGTGCCC
Source organism: Galemys pyrenaicus (assembly GCA_019455555.1). Taxonomy (NCBI): domain Eukaryota; kingdom Metazoa; phylum Chordata; class Mammalia; order Eulipotyphla; family Talpidae; genus Galemys; species Galemys pyrenaicus. Next base: position 4,069,866 of record JAGFMF010011395.1, on the reverse strand, counting down.
AGCAAAATGTCTTTGATCTCATAATCATTTCAGTGGCTGCTGAATAAACAATAAGTACTAGGCTGAAGAAAGGCACCTGGTCCCCCACAATATCAGGGTTCCCTTGGGCCACATTAGTTCCCCCATGGACCTGGACTACAACCTCCATTGTTCACATTTATTATTCCCTAGGGTTAAGCTACTCAAAGTCTCAGTTTCCAGGGGTCACACAACACATTTACCATTTTCAACTCAGTATCAACAGCGCACCCCATGGCAAAACCCAAGGGAAGAAAACACAGGATGTCTCTTGCCAGCTGGGAATTAGAAGTCTAGGCCTGTGATTCAAAAAGCCAGTTGCTGTGCCATATAGAGTGGAATCACCCAGGGAGCACTTTAAAAAAAAAATAAAGGTTCTCTGTACACTGACTCTTGAATGAAATCCTGAAGAGGGAAGATCCAGAATTGTCTGTAGGATTCAAAAGCAGTTCAAAGCAAAGCTAAGAGTACATCTGTAGCCCAGATCTCAGCTGAAAAGACTGATCAAGAGAAAGGACGTTGGATCAGGAACGAAATACTAGAAAGCTTCAAAAGAAATGGCCACCTCTCTCCCAAATGGGCTGAGAAATAGTTTGCAAATTGTGAAATGAAGCAAATCTCTTTTTGCCTGCTTCTGTTGGTGGTGATACCCCAAGAAGAAACAGCAAAGACCTAGCTGCACACACGTGCACACCTAAGAGGACCCCTTATCTTCATGCTCGGTTCCAGGAGTGGCAAATCACTCATGTTATGACAGATTCATTTCTCCACAAAGTTTCCTCTTTAGAGTATCTGGATTCAGTCAATTTATAAGTTCTGTTTTGAAAGACAGTCTCCTAGGTTTGCAGAAATTCTAAAGATTTGGATAAAATAAAAGAAAAAATGTAGCTAAAAAATATTTAAGCTACTATCAAATTTGGGGTTTCCTGACGAGGACAGAGCTGGCACTTCAACAGCCAGACAGCAAAAGTACCCCTCAACACAGGTGACAAATACCAGCTGGTATCACAAAAAGAAGAGCATACAGAATAAGCCTTATTTTTCTTTCAAAAAAGTACTATTTACAGGTTAATTCTCTATTAAATCACCATCATGGTCATCAGCACCTCATGTTGTAAGTATTACACATATGTTAACTAATTTCCTCCTGAAAACAGCCCTATGAAATAGATAGTTTCTTTTCACTTCTCAGAAGAGGAAACTAAGAATCAGGGAAGTTTGTAACTTACTATGACACAGCCAGCAAGTGGTAGAGTTTGGGTTTGAACTCAAACAATCTGGTTCCAAAGTTTACCCTCTCATTCATTATGCTCTTATCCATTTCTCTCATCACCTTTATAGTATAACAAATGATCTCCTGAGGGAGGAGAGAGGAAGGAGTTCAGTGAGAGTTACTCTCTTCCCTTCAATCATGGACTCACGCAAACCCATGAATTCATGTTCCAGCTTAATGGCTACATAGTTAAACTCATAAACTGGAAGTTGGTTTGATGCAGCACCAGGATGATCAAAGGTATTTTTCTTTGTTATTCTTGCAGGACAAGGAAGGTAAACAAATACTTGCCAAAGTAAATAGTCTCTAACTACAAATAAAGACCAGACAAGTGTGTTAGTCACCGCAGACTTTTTGTCAACTACCCAAGTAATAGGAATGGAATTCAGATAGAAGAAAAATATTTGACAAGGGGCTCTAAAGAACATAGTAGACACACCTCGTGGTTACAAGAGACATCAGATTTCTAAGGTTGCAAAAAGTGCTCTCTCACCTTTTTTAGGTGATCTTAAATTCTAATATTAAAAGAGTAGAATGTGGCTAATTACTTTTTTGAAATACCTCAATATTTAATAAAATGGGTTTATTTCCCCTTGCCTGAAAATGTTATTTCATTCTTCATAAAGTCTATGCAGACCATTAATCATATAACGAAACTGAAATCAAAGAAAGTTACTACCCATATGTACACACATATGTATACACAAAGGTTATCTGAAGCGAGTTACCCCATACGTTGCTTATTGTCATGCTTAAAAAATCATGTCCTTATCAGTTTTTAATTCAGGTTTTAAAGGAAACCATGACAAATCAAAAACTTATAAATAAACATGAAAAAAATTAAGATGTAATAGAAATTATTGAAAATTAATCATAACTAAATCAGATTACAGTAGGAGATCTGAATTCCCAAACTATTATCATTTCAGTGAAAGGTATTACCTAGAGTTTGACAAGAAAAACTATATTAAGCCTATCAATGAGCTATTATGCCATGTTATAAAAGACAAACTTCACATGATCTTAGCAAATTAACTCAAAGGTCAGGACTGAAACCTGAGCTAAATGGATTAGAACAGTATACTAAAAAGTTAAAGTGACTGTGATGGTGAACACAGTCAGGGCCATTGACACCTCGTCTGGGTAATGCATATCATAACTACAAAGATACTCCCTCATACACATACAAGTGTCAAAAAGATCACAATCAAGTAAGTGTAGGCGAGGATGTGAAGAAAAGGGAATCCTTATACACTGTTGATGGGAATGTAGATTGGTCTATCTATGGAAAACACTGGAAGTTTCTCAAATATTAAAAATAGATCTACCATACAATCCAACAGTTCCAATCCTAGTTATTAGATTTTGCAAAGAATGCAAAAACACTAATTAGAAGGGATACATGCATTCTTATGTTGGTTGCAGTCCTCTTTGCAACAGCTAGCTTATAGAAACAACCCAAGCACCCAAAGATGATGAGTAGATTAAGAAATGTGGTAGTATATATACAATGGTATTAATGTTACTCAGCAATGAAGATAAACTTTTGCCATTTGCAACAGCATGGAGGGAACTGGAGGCAATCATGCTAAGCAAAATGAGCCAGAAGGAGAAAGACAGATACTACATGGTTTAACTTACATGTGGACTGCCACAGGGGCTGGAGAAGGGTAGAGGGGTTCCAATGGACTATGGTGGAGGCCTATGGGGACCTTGGCAGTGACACATCTGAAAAGGTGTGATTCTGTATCTCTAAATCATATAAATGTGGTAAGACAATATTAATTCAACAAGATAAATAAAAATAATTTACATTTTAAAATCAGTATTGCAGTGTTAAAGTCAGTCAAGTACTTTAAGGAAAAAGTGTGTTACTTTTAATGTACTATTGAATTTGGGTTTCTAATTTGTTTTGAGTTTTTTGCATATAAATTTTATCAAGGCTATTGACCAGCTTTTTTTCTTTTCTACCTTTGGTATCAGGATAATGCTGGCTTCGTAAGATAATTTTGGAAGCGTTCCTTCCTTTTCAATTTTTTAGAAGAATTTCAGAAGAATTGATGTTAATTTTTCTTATATATTTGGTACAATTTATCAATGAAGCCATCTGGTGCTAGGTTTTTCTTTGTTGAAAGTAATTTGCTTAGTCATTCAGTGCCCTATTGGTTTTAGTCTATTTATGTTTTTTCATTTATTCAAGAGGGAATATATTATTCAGATTTGATGGGTTGTATTTTTCAATGAATTTATTCCTTCTAGGAGTCCAATTTGTTAGCTTATAATCGCTCATAGTAGTTTTTTATACCTTATTTCTGTGGTATCAGTTGTTATGTCTCCTCTTTCATTTATAATTGCCAGTTTTTTGTATGTCTAGCTAAATATTTGTTCATTCTGTCATAATTTCAAAAAATCAACATTTGTTTAGTTAATCCTCCCTGTTTTTCTATTATCTATTTCATTTATTGTTGTTCTGCTCTTTATCTCCTTTCTTCTGTTTAACTTTGGGCTCAGTTTATTTTTTCTAGTTTCTTATGGTGTAAAGTTAGGTTTAACTTTTTGCTTTTCTTGTTTTTCTGCTTCCTTGAGATGTAAAGTTAGGTCATTTGAAATTTTTTTCTTATGTATGTATCAACTTCCCTCTTAACATTGCTTTTGCGTATTCTATAGTTTGTTGTATGTTGTGTCTCCATTTTCATTTGACAAAATACATTTTCTAATTTCCCTTTTGATTTCATTACTGACCCGCTGGTTGTTCAGGGTTGTGTTATCTAACTTTCACATATTTGTAAATGTTCCAGTTTTCCTCTTGTGATTGATTTCTAGTTTTATACTGTTGTAGTTGGAAAAGAGATTTGCTATGATAGCAGTCTTTTTATATATACTAAGACTTGTTTTGTCACCTGCCATATGATCTATCCTAGAGAATGTTCCATGTGCATGTGAGAAGAATGTGTATTCTACTGCTATTAGATGGAAAATTTTGTTTATGTCTGTTAGGTCATTTGACTTCTTGTATGCATACACCATTCTCTCATTCAAAGGTGAAGTCTGCTCCTGTTTGAATTTTGTCTGATCATTATCATCTTGAATAACAGGTGATTTTCTGGGACTTTTTTCACAATAAGCTTTGCAGTTTCATTCTGGGGCTACCATACTATGAGGAAAACCAAGCTAACACTGTGAAAACACTGTGTATATAGAAGGTACCCGGCTAACACCAAATGTTACAGTCCTGTCATCCCAGGAGCCAAACATGGGAGTAAGACGCAGTTAGATGGATTCATCTTCAGTCAACAGACAGAGCAGAATGAGTGCCACCAAAAAGGAGCCTCCCAGTTGTAATTTGTCACCTCTCTCAGATCCAGGTAGAATTAAACAATACACAGTGTATTACACAGTGTTACACTGTGTATTTCCCTTTGGTGTTAGAAATCAAGTTCCATTTTAGTTCAGCACAGTCACAGCAGAGAAAAATTAAAACATTGGATTAGTTTGAAGGATGGGCAAATCAAATGCAGTTCATGTGGTAAGCTGAACATGGAATTAAATTAATACCCTAGATGGGCAGAAAGAGGGCCCAAAGGCAGTCTCGCAATTCATCTCCTAGATCTGAGTACACTAGACTCAAATCCTGGTTCCATTATTTAAGGTGCTCAAAGCACACAGCTAGTATTGTTTCTATGCTTCTATTTCTCCATCTAGAAACTCAAAATAACATACATACTATACAATTGTTGCATTAATTAAATCACTGGAGTATACCTGGGATATGGTCCATTTAGTTAAAAGTATCATTCTGTTGTTGTTATAAAGCAGATCATGCAATAAAAGGATATCTGTCCCACTTGCTAAATAATGTAGACCTTTCACTTCTGACCCACGACCAGTCAGTTGGGAAAGGAGAAAAACATTTCTAGCTTTCAGTAGGCACACTCATCAGTAATAAAATGAATATGACCCTCTACTTATGTTTCTTAATCCTGTCCATTTTTTAATTGAACATCTTTTGGATATGATGACAGGTTACTTGTTGATTTTATAGTATTACATATTCAATTTTAGTTTATGGTATTATACTCCCATTATAAGATTTTTAGAGAGAAGAGGGGAGGTAGCAAGGACAAACCCATCTAGATATCATACTAAACCAATGGTATCTACATTAATTCAAGTATGTTCAAATACATTGTATTAGAAAGAAAATGTGCAACTAACATTTATATGACTGAGAACAGCTCCCAACTTCATTAGTAACCGCTAATACCCAAATTCTAAAAATCTCTGACTAATCAGAATTATTAAATGTGGACTAAACAAACAAAAAAAATCACCATGCTAGAAAGGACTTTGAGAGTTCATCTATTTGCACTAAAATATGTCTACATCCACTTATCTTGGCAAAAGTATTTTAGAACCCCAAGAGAATATTTAAGTGTCTGAATAATCTTAAGTACCAAGGAATTCTTGATTACTTGAACTCCAAACCCTCTTCTGTGGTTGCTTAAGTAGTTTCTCAGAGAGAGGAAAATAGTTGGCCACCAAGTTTCATATACTCTTTATGTTCTTTAAACCTTTTTTCAACTGTATAGTTAACAGATGTACTGCTTAGCTGACAAAGTTTGCATAAATAATTAGCTCTATATAAACAGATACTGCCTATTCTTTTGAAATGTCATTTATTTTAAACGAAACTAAAAGTTACATGTTGTCAAGTTATAGAAAACTTCAACGCTGTTTCCAGCCTAACCTTTTGATTCCCTTTACTAAAGGTGCTTACATTATATAAAAGCAACAAAACTGGGAAAAATGTCATTCCAAATTTTTATGTGTGGAAAATTTTAAAGTGGTGAGTTCCTAAAGTGGATATTTTCCAACAATCATCTTAGTTCAGGAAAGTAATATAGCATAGAGGTTAAAAATGTGTTCTTTGGAGACTACGACTCTCAGTTTAGATCTTAGGTCTCCCAATTTAAGTTAGCAAAAGCCTCACAGCTAGTATCTTTTATAGGCATCAGTTAGCTTATCTGTAAAATGAGAAGTAATAATAAGAAATAATAGTTCTTACCAGAGAGTGTTGATGTTATTCTGAAGAAGAAAAAAAAAGGAATTAAAGCTTTAATCCAGGTCACGACACATGTAAAGCCCTGAATGTAAGTGAGTGGTGGTCATGGTGTTGGAAATGGTGTTAATTTCAGTGGCAGTGATAATAGAGAAAAACAACAAAGACTATCACAGAGACCAAAAGAGCAAGACTGGATCTTCCCAGCCTTCCCTAAGCCAACCACATGAAACAGTCTAACTCCACTCCAAACCAGAGGGTGGTTTGACCTCAGGCCCTGACACTTCCATAAACCTATGTCAGGGTGGTGCTGGCCCAGCTCAGACAGGCCAGAGACTGTTAGATTTCTAACTTATACGTGAAGCCCTTCTCCCCACCTCTGATGGATAGTAACCACTGGCATGGATTAGATTCACTTTTTCTCCTCTGACTTAAACAGCTTCACAAAAGTAATTTTTCATTGTTTTGAGAGGCTGAGTAACACTACAGAACTATTCATGTCCAACAAAGTGAGGCTCACACAACAAAAGGAAAACATCCAAAGGAAAATAAATGTGTACAGGAGATAAATCCATTTCAGGGTGGATGTTTACCAAAAAGAAATTACTTCCACAGTTCTCTCAGTTGGGGACCAATGGCAAGTTACATGCCCCCTGTTTAGCAGCTGAAAATCAGCCAGTTCCTGTGGCTTGGCCCTCTCACAAGCTTTAAATACACGAACTCACAGAACAGCACCCAAGTAAGTAAATAACAAGCAAACTGCTCTCAGCTAAGAATAGAGAGAAAACAGGAATTTTTCAATAACTACAAGCTTGAAAAGATTATACAGATAAATGGGCTCAATTTTTACTAAAGTAAAAAACATTCCATTTTCAGAACCTCTGAAGGACAATGTAAAACTATTCCCCCTTCTGCCCCCGCCCCTTATAACCACTGAGCATAACTTAGAGCAGTTTAATTTAGGAAACATAGAACAGCTCTAAATATATTTCATCTTTTCAATAGCTGCTTTGCCTTTTCTTATATTTTTTCTGGCTACTCAGTTTCCCCACTGTGAAGAGACATGCAAAACAATTTTATCTGTACTATTAATTTTAATTTTTAAGCAGCCATAGGAAAAATGTCTGCTGAAGAGGAAAAATGTTGCCAATGGGAACTGCAAGGCCCTAATTCACTGACAGCATTCATGGAAAATATCTGTGTAGCTATTTTCCTACCTTTGTTAAGCTTTCTGGGTGATTCTGATGCGCTCCATGGTTTGGAAACTACTCTTCTAGCTCAGTACCATTAAAATTGCTTTTTCTATATTTTTTTTTATTTTTTACATTTTAAAAGAATAGGTTTATTAGAAAAGGAAAAAGAAAAAGAAGCAACTTCCTAGTCACAGGTGGGTAGAAGAGCTGCTATCTCTATTCTTTAAATAATCATGTCATCAACATTAATAGTTAACATTCGTATGTGTCCAGGCACTATGCCAAGTTGTGTGTACCATGTATACTGCCTATATATAGTATTCATTACAGCTTTTGAGGTATGGTAATTTTACAAATAAGTCTTACAATTTTGCAAATGAGGAAACTAAGGATAGGTAAAGTTAACTGCAAAAGTAACAAAACTACTAAGTAAAAGAACCAGAGTATGAACTCCAGAGCTTTTATGCTAACAACAGACTTGATTGAATATATATAGGCGATCCAAGAATTAGAAGTAAAGTAGGTGTAGAGGATTGGATACCAGGTTTGAAGCACTGACAACAGACTTCAGACTTCACTCTCCATTAGCCAGATCTCTGTCACTCTAACTGCAGTACTCTCCCACTGCTTCCCTCCACCACCCCCCAACCCCACCAGTTCTGAACCAGCAAGGCTCCTTCAACAGCTGAGGAGCTATGGGGGAGCTCTGTAAGTCAGCTCAAGTATCGGAGTTAATAATCACCCTGCATTATACCATATTGCCCCTAGGATTTTTCATGAGATGCAGCAGCTTTCTGAACCACAAAGTTGAAAAACAAATACCAGTGCACTAAAATTAGATAGTCTTGGTTTTGTAATGGTTTTAAAGTATGTTGCTTCATCCTTAAATAAGTCATCTAACTCATGATGGGTACTCAATAAAACCACGTTAAATATACAACTATGATCTCACACTTGGAGGAACTAAACTGTTGTCCGAAGGACACATCGCCATCCTCTAGGTCAACTGCAGAGTCAAGCACCGGGGTTGACCCCATGACCAGAACTTGGCTTGGCCACCATGTGTCATTTTTCATCCCATGACTACGATATGGTTCAAATCCTTCCTTAGCTAATTGACAGGCTAAACTACCAAGTAGGATTTTACAGACCAATTTGTTTCTCATCATTTAGGCAGCTGTTTTAACCAAACTCTGCTAATTTGTTTTAGGGCATACATAAAACCTAACATTCCTCTACCCAGACTGGAAGCATCATAGCACTTTTCCAGTGAATAAAAACTTTAGATGACTCCATAAAAATCTGTGACACAAAACTAAGTTAATACCAAATAAGGGACCAAGGAAAAGAATAACAACAATGGAAAAAACAAAAACACAATACAACAAAAACAAAAAGACCAGGACAAATCAGAAACACTATGTGGAGGGGAGGGGATGGATGAGAGCAGAAAGAGCACAAGGGACTGAGGTGATGGTGTACTGGCGAAATGGTGATGGGAAAAAATGGGGGCCACAATATATATAAATTTTAAAAAAACAGCTAATTACAAGACACAAATTTAAGGTTTAAGCAACTTAATACTTCTTAATAGTGCATTAAAATTGATACAATGGACAAGAGTTACTTTGTATAAACTAGCTCTCTCAAATTAATGCTGTTTCTTTCATAGTAAAAAGAAATGTTACTACAAAGTGGTTCTTTATTCTTCATATGTCTTCCAAACCATAGCTTTGCAGTACTTATGGCTCCAAGATAGCCAACGTCCAGTAATGCCCTTGGTAATTTGAGATCTACAGTACACTTTTGACACAAGCCTCTTTTATTTTCCCTGTAAATGCTGTCCAAACACATGAATGTTACCACTCCACACTATGTTTGGATGCTTGGAACTCACAAAATTAACTGAATCATTTGTTTGTATCAAGCCACAGAAACAAACATTATAATAAAAATAGAAAAACAAAATCAAGAAAAATATAAAATTTGCAAAGGTTCAATTGTATGAAACTAGGAGCTAACAACTCACATGAAACCAGCAGATGGCTGAAAATTTAAAGTGAGGTGCTCACACTAATACAATAAATAAATGCAGCTTATGTTAAAAACCTGTATCACTAAATAATAATTGACCTAGAGATTTCAGTATCCTTTAATAAAGGTGCATATTTGTTTGCATCAAGGCACTACCTAGATGAAATGAAAGATTCCATTGCTACCTACTAAATTCAAGAGTTGGTCTTCTAATCGAAAACAAAAAAGCACAAGAGACCAATAAATAGTCACGATGGGCAAAGAGGAGGAGGATTGGGACTAAATTTAAAAGGGGGAGCAAGGAACAAGTCGTTGAAGTGGAATCCAGGAGGACTGGAGGCCAAAAAGATATTGGGAAATCAAATTAACAGGAGTTTGGATGATTCCAGGTTGTGGCCTAAATTAGTGGAAAGGAGACGCCAATCTCTCAATAGGGCCTAGAGGGTAGAAGAACCTACTTGAAAGGATGATTAGAAGTCATTTTAGACATCTGAATTGGAAGTAAAGATGGAAAAAACAGATAGAAATGTTGTCAGGGACTGGGGTTATGAAGACACTGAGAGGGAGTTGGTAGAGAAAAGAGAGAACAATTTTAAAGGTTCTCACAGATAAATGAAGTCCTTGTGGAAAAGGGCTAAGACTCTAGTGTTCCTCAGTCTTCAAAGAAAGCTTGAAAGCAAAAGGTTTGTTCCATGAGAAAATATGAGTAGGTAGTTTTTGAAGATACACAGATAGGAAGGTGGAGTATTTTATATCAACTGCCTGACATAAGAGGAAAACATCATCTTCTGAGACCAGTCATGATTAGGAATAACTGCTGTGTTGAGTAAGAAAGACAGGAGAGAGAGCACTGAGTAACAGGAGCCTCACACTGCAGAGGAACAGCCAATATACTGAGGACATCTGTCCATGTGGACTGTAATTTCCTTAACCTTAGACTGAATCAGGTTTGGGAGATTTCAAAGTACTAGAGAAGAGGCTAAAGAACTTGCAAGGGAGTAGACAGAGCAAGGAATGCACACTCCAACTCGATGTCAAGTAGGTGGCTAAAGGAACTGACTCTGGAACCCATCTCCCTCCATCTCCAGAACACCAAAGCTCCAGCCTGTGCTCCTGAGTCAGACTGTGGTGTTCAATCATAGAAAGGCCAGTGTTGTGATACAACCTTGTCATGAACGCTGCCTCATGGGGTATTCACACTGCTCTGCTCAGATGCAGTTTAAGTGATCCAGTTACCAGCAAAATTGGTTGGAAAACTTTTCCAAAACTATAACCTAGTCCATGTACATATTGGGTCTGCTATAAAAGTCAACATAAGCTTACATAAGATCATCAGCTTTTAAAAAAAATGGCCTTATAAAATATAATTGTATTAAAATTATCTGTTTTCTTTCACTTGTATAATCATAAAGATGTTGGTCAGAAGTTAATCACCCATTTGAAATATGTATTTTTTATGTGAAAAATGTTTTAAGTAACACCACATTAACAACTCTAAAGATGTTGAAAGCTATGAGCAGATTTCTGGGGGAACACATATGCCAAGTTTTACCTCAGAGGAGTATTTTTAAATTCATTTTCAGGAAACAGTTTTTCCAAAGATGCGAATATGCCCCTAATTTATTAGCGAGCATCACTCAAAACTTAGAAAGCTTAGAAGAACAGACGCTAAATGTATCATTGTACAGCAAAACAGGTCAAATTCTGGCATTTTTAGTATAACTTTGTACACATTTCAACCCATCTGAAAATTAAAGACCTTGCACTTGAACTTGATAATCTAAAGTGTCTACCTGTAATCATTTCAAAACTCTTTGCCACTGTGGAAGTCTTGGACCCTCATCTGAAAGATAAACTCATCACATAATTTTCCAGTGTATTTTTTATTTCTAAACTTTTAGAGGAATGCATAATTTCCTTGCTTATCATGGGCATTACTAAACAATAAACAATAAATAGAACTGAAAACAGATGAAGTGTTTTTAAATATATTTGTTTAAAATGTAAAGTTTCTGGCAAGGTGTGGCGAGGCTGACACTCACACTCTTTGTAGCACAATGATATACAAAAATTCCTTGGGAAGATCTTTGGCAACATAATTGTTGGCAAAAAATAATTTATATTTTTGTTGGAGGAGTATGGGTGCTGTGGCAGTAGGTGTGGTGTGGTAACATAGATCTGAAGAGGTGTGAGTCTATACCTCTGAGTCATATATAGTGCTGTAAGCCAGTGTTCTCTTAACAAAAAATATTTTAAATAACTGAAAAAGTGGAAAATTTGAGGTCAAAAAATGTATATTTTGATACAGTCATCCTACAATTCAGTCTTTTCTAATGAATTAACTACAGAATATGATATTCATAATAGTAATTACAAAAACATTTTCTTAGAAAATATCTGGAGTATTTGGGGAATAACAATACTAAAAATGTTAACTCTACAATTTTTTAAAAACTATAAAAAGTCTAAGGAAAAATATTCTCCTTCATTCAGATAGTCGCTGATGACCCAGGTCAGAAAACACTGATGGTGGCGGGAGCTGTTACCATCCGTCCACTACCGAGAGCAAGTCATTAGTAATATTTTGGTGACTTCCCATTTATTTTCCTGTTCAAATGCATTTGCTACATACTTTAAATTGACTGATTCTTAAGACTATGAATGCTATTGATTTTTCCATCTTGATCTTTTTTTTTCAGAACCTTGTTGAGAAAAGCGAACAACACTCTCCAAATGCAGGAAAATTTTAAGTGCTCAAATTTAAAAGTTAGGTACAAAAGAAAAAATATTATAAACTTCCTACATGAAAATCAGCTTCTCATTTCTTTAACATAAATATCGGTAAATATAGTATTTGTAACATATTAAAGTATTATATGTACACTTTTTTTACAACACTCAGACTTGAATATGTATTAAAAAGTCTGAATACACAAGTTATTGTGTATTACTATAAATCTTTAATTTTAAAACTTATTTAAAATATATATCTTAATAATCCAATCATAACCATTCTGAAATAAGGATCAAAATTGATCTAATCTAGATATTTACCTTGGAATTTTGTAACCTCATGATTTCCTACTACTGAATTTGGCTTGGGGAGGCATCTTTTTCCCACTAGAAAAGTAGTCAAAATTTGGGGAAACCATGATCAGGTTTCTGGATATGGATGTTAGTGGCAAATGTCCAAGCAAGGGGGAGCAGTAACCTAAGTAGATGGGAAAACTGGAAAAAACAGACCATGGCACTGCCACACTGCACCACAAAAAAGCACTCTATGGAAGACAGAATGGCACACTTAGTAGTGGTGAATGAAGCACCTAGGTTTACCTGTGTGACAGACGGAACTAGGAATCTGAAACAATACTATTACTTCCTGGAAGCTCTGAAAACATTAAACTGTATCTACCATATGACCCAACAATCCTCAAGCATGCAGACACACTAACTCGAAAGGAATGTGCACCCCAGTGTTCATTGCAGTGCTTTTCACAGTTAGTCAAGTTGTGGAAACAACCTAAGTATCCAAAGACAGATGAGTAGATAAAGAAAAGGTGCTGTGCATAGGCAGTGGAATACTACTCGGTTATAAAGATGAAATCTTGCCATTTGGGACAGCACAGATGGAAATGGAAGGGATTGTGCTAAGGAAATAAGTCAAAATAAGAGACAAATGCCAGGAATTGTGCTACATAGAAAACTAAGCAAAGGAACAGGCAAAAACAAATTAAAATAAACACCCAAAATCTGACTGCAGAACTGGAGTTATCAGAAAGGGAGAGTGGAAGGCTGGTGGAAGCAAAGGTGAGACTATGGACATAGCCTTTGGACTATGGAAGAGGTTCACTGGGACATGGTGCCTAGTATGATAACACACATTTGTAAAGGTGTGAACCTATGTCCCTAAATCATATACAGTGCTGTAAACCAACATTATTTCAATAAATGCAATCTTAAAAAATAAGAAACCAACCTGCAAGGAAGATTCAATTATCTGTCCTCTCTTTAAAACAACTAAAAACTATCAGATATATACAAGACCAAACAGTTAATGAGTGACAACCTTGGAGAGACTATTTCAGGACTGACCAACTTCTCTCTCTAATCCTTGCTGTTCTGCCTCCCATCATTTGAAGGCTAGAAAAACAGAAACAATTGGAGCAGATGGCTAGTGGTAGAGCCCTAGCTTGTGGTGCTACTGAGACTGAAAAAGTTGGCAGCAACTGGAGATGCCAGGTCATCAAGGAGCTGAAGGCAGTTCACAGTCAGGCACCAAAATATTTCTCTAGATGTCTAACTTGCAATTCTCCATTACAACTTTCCCTTAAAGTTATCCCTACTAAGGGCCTCCCTGGTGGCGCAGTGGGTTGAGCAGCGCACTATGAGGCAGGCCGCGGCCACTGCAGCATGAGTTGGATCCCTGCTGCCTGCCAGCCAGGGGGAATACCCACATGGCGTGGCAGACCTCTCCTCTGTGCCTGCTGCTCCCCTCAGCAGTGTACTTCTGTTGATCTGCCTGTTCTGCTTCCCGCTCTCTGTGGTGAGTCCTCTCACACACACACCCCCCCCCATCCCGCACCTCTGGCCTGTACCCCAGTGCTTGTATGCATAAATAAATAAAATAAATCTTTAAAAAAAAAGTTATTCCTATTAAGTCCTTTCATAACTCTGTATTTTACCAAGTGGATTTGAACCCTATTACAGGGAGAGGCCCTCTTCTACAGTTAAGAAATATACATTTTGGGCCTCCCTGGTGGCGCAGTGGGTTAAGCAATGCACTGTGGGGCAAACCGCAGCCACTGCAGCACGAATTCAATCCCTGCTGCCGGCCAGGGAGGGGACCCACATGGTGCAGCAGACCTCTCCTGCTGTGCCCGCTGCTCCCCTCAGCAGTGTGTTTCAGTCCATCTGCCTGTTCTGCTCCCTGCTCGGTCTGTGGTGAATCCTCTCACCTCCCCACACCTCTGGCCTGTACACCCAGTGCTTGTGTGCATAAATAAATAAATCTTTAAAAAAATATATACATTTTGCTCACAGAGAGAGAGAGAATATGAATGAACAAAGTATATAAAGACTGATACTTCTTGTACAGCTGATTGAAATCCTGACCCTATCCACAATAGAATCCTTGAAATGAAATTGCAGTATAGTTACTGTATCAGAAAATACTCCCATAGCATAAAAATTTAATGTCCTTTACATTTAAATTTCAAGCTAGAAGAGATGAAACATTTAATAAAGTCAAGAGTTTCATTGCCACAGAAAACTATTTTAGTTTTGCTGTATTTCTTGGCACATTTATATTTTGCATGTGATTACAGAAAGTCTCAATCAGAGCTTGAAAACATACAGAAGAAATTAAAATTAACCCAGAACCAAATAAGAGATCAAGGGAAAGAATAATAACAATTAAAAACAAAATCACAACACAACAAAAACAAAAAGACAAGGACAAATCAGAAACACTTTGTGTTGGAGAGGGAGGCGGCGGGGACGGAATGAGGTGAAGGCAGAAAGGTCACAAGGGACTGAGGTGGTGGTGCGCTGCTGAAATGGTGGTGGGGATTCTATGGGGATCACAACTGATGTCAAATATATATAAATGAAGAAAAAGATAAACAAAAAGTAGAATAAAATTAACCCAGAAGTGTTGAAAGTTCTTTATCCTTGTAATAATGTAGAACTGCCCACCATTTTCCTTAACAAATGCTCCCTAAAATACATTACCTTAACCTTGCTTTTATGAATTCCTGCAGAATTACTGAACATACGGAAAAGTTTTCTTTTCAAAATAGTCCTTCTGCCCACAACACTAGCATCACAAAAGGCCATTTATTAAAGATATAATATCCCACCTACTTAGTGAAAATAAATAAACAATAAAACAGACCATAAGTCCCAACCCATCAGCCAAATGATTTAAAAATTGGGTGGCTCACCTGATTGCGGCTGTCAAAATGTGAGAAGTATTTGGAAGCTAAACACAAAGTTTAGGTTGAGTAAAAAGGAGTCCCTCCCAAGAGGCATATGACCTCTGAGGAGACAGGTGACAGATGTGCCTGTGGACCAAAATAAAATAAAGATCTGGCCAACCAAACTGGGAAGGAATTTAAACACAAAAGCTGATGTTAGCACATGTTGGTGCCAAATGTATCCTGAAATCTCTGAGGAAAGCCTTTTGATGAACTCAGGCAGTAAGTGATAGAACTGAAAGAAAGACCCTCTGAAGCCTACCTCTATCTCTGACCACCAACCACAAATCTGCCCACATTTTGCCACAGCACAGACTGACATTGGACTACAAAACAGATTTGAGGCATTGCTGTTACTGTACTTTTATTGACGGGTAGGAATCCTAACAAAGTCTTGAATCAGCAGAAACTGCATTTTGGAGATCTCTCCAGCAGTGAAGTCAGGTGTCCAGAAAGACTAATGTGTCCACAGAAGATGAGGAAAGGGATCGTGGGGGACGGAAACATGTTTGTGAGAAAAAATAAGAAGATAACTCGCCTGTTATTAACGCCAGCCAAGCCTAAACAAACATTTTTTTCTTCCAGTTATTATTGAGTCATATGGCCACCGGCAGGAACTGTTATCACTTCATTTTCTGCAGAATGTTTCAGAAACTTGAAACCTCCCACACTTTCCCCATGTGAATACTCAGAATTTTTAAACAACCATGAAATGTTTGCTTCCAAAATTTAATACATTTGATGGCCGAGTAGTACAGCTGATCCATCACAAACTGTTTAGCAGAGAGAGTAGAGGAGAAGACACTGAAGAAGTTACTAGACCAAAGGGCACACGGGCCAGATCTCCAAACCAGTGATTCAGTGAATTAATCAATATTAGTATGAAGGCAGCGTTGATTCTAACTTTCCCTCTGTTCTGCTGTTCAGTCACTCAAAATGGAGCACATTTGCAAAAGGAGAGCCTGAAATGCTAAAAGTAGTGACATTTTAAACGATTTGCTGTCATCTGCTAGACGTTGCTCACAAAGCACCCTCACAAAAGCACCTCCTCAACAGGAACATGAGGTGAAGAATGCCAAGTAAGTTAGCTGCCAAACATTTTGCCTACATTGTACCAACATAGCAAACCAACCACAAGATTTCAAAGTCTAGTGTGTGCTATGAGTTTGGTAGTAAAATGAATCCATGGCTTTCTGAGAACGTTTTACAAATGAGGCAACTATGGCAGATCGAGCTTTAAGGAGATCTCAAATACAGATGGATCCAGACTGGTCTCTCATTAGGGAAAATAGTGCAACAGAGCTCCCTTAAAATTATAGCTACCCTAGAAACTTTTGATTCTGCTATTGTAACATCACTTTCCCTTTCATCTACAAGCATTTCACAAGGACTCCTGACCTTCGTCACCCAACTGAATGAAGAAAGCTTTGGCCAAAGTGGATTTCTTCTCATGCCAGTCCATTCCTTCCTGTGCTTTGGGCTAGTTTTTAAATTTCCACAGAGGTGGTCATTTCTGCTTAACCAGCTGAAGTGTTGGGTTTTGCTAAAAGGAACTCAAAATGTAAAACATCAGGTTTCATAGTTACAACGCAGTTAAGTCTGTTTTATAACAGCAGCTAGCCAGAAATGCAAATTATTTCTACAAAGTTCTAATCCCGTTATCAATCCCTTGAGACACAGCCCCTTACCCTTCGTCTCTCCCCTGGCTACAGTTCTACATTTTTATTGCATGTTTTAAAAAAGAAAACACTAGTAAAGCTACCCTAGGTTCTGACTTAAGAGTCCCAAGAGATGATCCTGAGGTGTGGACTTGAGTTGCTTTCTAATTAAAAAGTCAGAGGGTCTGTTTCTCCCGGTGTCTGTGCAGTGGGTGCTTCGCTCATAACTTACTGGCCTGCAGCCATGTAGCACCTGCCTCAATGAATCCTGCCCCGAGGTAGGGTCCAGGAAGCAATGGAAAGCCAGGATATCAAAGAAAGGACTTACGCTTTTTAAATATATATACATTTTGTAAAAATAAACTTTAATAAAATGTATTTTTGAAAGGCTGGAAATTTAGAGTACAGCACAGTTTTCAAAACAAAATGTCATTATAGGAAAAACAAGTTGAACAAATAAGGATGAATCAAATATATTGTACTGTCTTAACTGTGCATGAAAAACACTAATCAAAACCCTGATCTGATAAAGTTTTTGGGTTTTTTGGTTTTTTTTTTTTTTGAGAATGGCCTAATTTACCTTCCTTATGAACTTCTCGAGCAACTGGCATCAAATTTTTTTTTATGATGACTGTATTCCCTGCTGTCAGCATTTAGTTCTTGCTTAAATTTCAGTTGTAGTTTTTTAAAGTTTTCCAAAATTGAATCACTGCATCATCACAGATCATGGTTTGTAAAATACCCATTATAATGAAAAACTGTGCATCCTTCTAGAAAATGATTATTTTATTCAGTTTCTTTCAAGCCTATAAGTCAGGGAATCCTTATACGAAGAAGACAGCAATTATATCCAGACACTGGAATAACTATAAACTGTTGATCTAGGACTGTGACACAGACCACAGTAAGAATACAAAAAAGAAACTGATAACAGAGCTGTTAAAAGTCACTGTCCTACATTTTTCGTCTAGATATCATAAATCAGACTGCATGGAAACATAAGAACGTGGGTATACAAAAGTCTTGCTAGACCCTTAGCCTGAATTATGAGGAAATAAGAATAGCTAAAGCATTCTAAAAAATGAGTGCAAAAAAATTAAGTGCAAAAAAGCAGTAATGAGTAAACTTTGACTAATTTAAAGGCCACTTCTGTGCACTCTATATAATGTATATATTTTCTTATTTTGCATCCTTAAAATCTATTAAGATAGCATTTGCCACGCATTTCATGGATTACTGAAAATAAAAAGTTCAATGAAATTTCCTTCACCCCAAGTGCCACTCTGAGAAATGTTCCTTTCCATTGGGTATGGACGTCAGACCACAAGTAACCTGAACCAGTGAGGAGTCCGCATGTGCTAATCCCATTCTGTTGTCACACAGAAAGCTGCTCAGTTTCACAGTGAGCAGGACCCAGTGATGTGGTAACTCACTAGTCCTTGACTGAGCACTCTATAAACCACGTAGTAAAATTAAGAGGTGAAGTCTTTATGGTTACTGATTAATAAATCAGGTAAATTAGACTCACTGAAAACTGACCAAGGCAAAAACATGAAAAGGGAAATACATTTAAATTAGTTTATGCAGAATCACAAACAAGTGATTTAAAGAAGTGTGTTTCTCCCTGGGTCCTAGTTCTGCCTTCACTTATCTGCCTGCAATCAAGCTACCATCTCTGTAAGAGTTTTAGAATAAGAATGTTCTGTACTGTGGTCTCCAGTGTTAGATACAGAAACACAATGTTGGAAGAGCTGTCTCAGCCTATTTGAACATTCTGCTAATCTGACTGTCCTCCCAGATCTCACACCCGATTGTCTTAAAATTCTGTCATCATAAGGATCTCCTAAGAGATCCAACACCTTTATTATATAACTTAACAAAATAAAATTTCAGCAAGTTTACCCTTCTCTACATCATAAGTATCCAAAATTAAGACCTAATTATAGAAGTCTTTTAACTTCAAAATGCCTTCCATGCTGACTTTGTTGCCTGAAATATCAAGAGTAAGTGTAATTTTAAAATTCATGTTCCCCTTTTGTTGATTAAAGGAAATATTTTGTATTTGAAGCACTAAAATCTTCCCCTACCCTTTAAACAAATTCAGATAATAGAATGCCAAAGCTTTTATTCTGGTCAATAGGGACTGTGTATCTTTTTCTGCTTCATGGGTGTGGGTAGTTTTGGCTAATAGCTAATTCCAATTATTGTTTTTATTCAAAGGAACAGATGCTAAAACAAAACAAAAAAAAAGTTTAAGTATGTAGACAAGTTTTGACTTTTGAAACAAAGATATAAAATGCACTTTAATTGTGGCTGCTTTTTATATTTGAGCGATCATTGTTTCTTACTGGGCTTCTATTTCCAGTAGCGGACAAATGCACTAATTTTCTCAATATGGAAAATGCCAGCTTTAAAGCCAAATAAATTCAGGTTTAAGATAATCACACTAGATTTCATCAAAGCAACT
This sequence comes from Galemys pyrenaicus, assembly GCA_019455555.1. NCBI lineage: Eukaryota > Metazoa > Chordata > Mammalia > Eulipotyphla > Talpidae > Galemys > Galemys pyrenaicus. The sequence continues at coordinate 4,050,189 of JAGFMF010011395.1, read as the reverse complement.
TGGCACTCATCAAAATTCAGTCCCAGTTAGTTGATGAGATTTCATCAGGCTGCTTAAGAAGCAGGGAAATAAACAAAAGTGGAGAGACAATGAAAACAATGTGACAACTGTCAAACAAAATGCCGAGCACGACATTGAACATGTCCTTGAATGCAGTGGTGAAACCACGAATCTTCCTTCTCTCCCTCCCTTCCTCCTGCTCTCTCGCTCACTCACTCTCGCACACGCACACACACATGTACAAGGAGAACAAATGATCACATATTTTGAATTTTCAATTATCTTTAATTGTGCATTCATTGCACAGTGCTGATTGTGGAGTCATTTGTTACTAAGGACTGGTTGCTACAGAGAAGGTGGGCAATCTGGGGGCTATATGGCTAAAAAGTGAATTTTAAAATATGAGTGCTAAGGAGGTCACCACCCTTGTTTGAACTCCTTTAAGCACATTCTTAATAAATGTAAGCTATTACAAAAGGTAAGGTTCGAATTAGGCATCTACCGATACAGTTTTGCAACTAGATATGCTCACATGTCATCCACCTGGTGGAAATTTTCACATAGTGGTTCCTGGGATACACAGATCTTACGTTTCTGATAAGGGAGAAGTAAACTCACAACTGCACCACAGAGTGCTCTGCTTCAAACAGCACTAGAGAAGCTCACAAATAACTCTTAACTCAAAGCATATTTGATGACTGTATTAGGTCAATCTGTGCACTTAGAGTTGACAATTACACCAAATAGAGGAGGATCTGAAATGCAACAGACACTTGACATTTGAAGCAGGAATTACTTTAAATTACTCAAGTTAGCAATACCATTCTCAGCATAAAAATACAAGACTACTATGAGAAATTTTTGCACACATGCAACACATAGGCATATAGTTTCCTTCTACAGGTTTTGACATAAAATTAAAAGAAGGAAAAAGGGAAGGGCGTCTGAATACCCAGGAATTGGTTTTTAATTGCTTTCTACCATTTCATTTTATCAGAGATCCATTTCCTTTAGAATTTCAAGAAAGAAATAGTTTGGAAAATAGATTCCTCTATACAAAGCTGTTTTGGAAAATACACTCTCCTTATCAACCAAAATCTTGTACATTTTCTACTGGTAAGATAATAATCAGACTTTTTATTAATTCAAGTTTCTAGTGGGCCATTATCTTGGATTAGACTTGCTAATAATTAAGACTGTATCAGTGACTAGTAGTGACCATGAGACTATCACCAAAAAGTAAGCAGAAAAGACGTGGGACCTGCCAGAATTTTCTCCTAGGAACAAGGAAGAATGATTCTCACTGAGAGTCATTAACACCTCAAGATGAAATAAAGTTGTATTTGGAGCACATTGTGTGCTTGTCTACCTTATACTATTCTTACTTTTAATTTGTACATCCAAATACTAAAACTACAAATTAAGGAGAGAATTAATTAGTCCATTATAGACTCTTTCAAAATCCACTATAAATTTCAGATACATTACTGGGTTAACTCCATGCTTACTTTCACTATTTCAAAAGAAGACATTGAAAAACAAAAAAGGCCAGTTACCATAGAGAATATAAATGAGAAACAAGAACAATCCTAGTTTTATTACCTCTGAGGAATTCCCAGATATTATTAGTGTGAGTTGAGAGAGATTACATGGGAGAAAGGACTCTAGGTGATGTCTGAGTGAGAACCAAGGTTTGCCTCTATCTACCATAACCAGGGGATTCATTCAGCCTCTCTGTACCTTAGCTTACAACATGTGAAATAGGACTGTGAGTCCATCTTTAAATTTTTGTTTTATAAGGAAATTATTTTTTTCTAAGGAAAATTAAGCAGAATGACCATAATAAGAAGAAAAAATAATGTAAAACTAGTCTTGTTCAAACAGGGTGAGAGACCAGATCCTTATCTGCTAGGCTTCCCAGTCAGCCAGGAGAAATGTCCATACTCCAAGACTTCCTGCATGGAATCTGGTTTGACCACTCCTGAATCTAGATATAGAGCTTTTTTTCCCTTCTGTAACTCCTACCCTCTCTGAAGAATAGATTGATTACTCTTGGTAACATATTTAAGAAATTGAATTTCCAAAGTGAAAATGCCTTTAGGTACAGTGAGGCAACATGCATTGCTGAATTTGTTCTACATTTGTATCACTGTTCCTAACTTTAGACTCATTAATTCTTTATTAATTGGGTGGCTAGTTTACTATCAACTCTATCAGATGCTATTACCAGGTTTTAACTACTTTATCTGCTGAGTTTATTCCTTCTCCTTATTTCTACTTCTTTTACCCTGATTTTCTTCCTGTACCATCTGACATGCCCCCAATAGATTTTTCCATGTTTACATAAATGGTAGCCTATCCATATCCCATTTCCCCCTCATACTTGCTCATTCTATATTCCCTTTCACCCCCACTCATCACAGGAATAATATTTAATTGTGTATCTTATGTTTTTCAGAGTACACCAAACTGGCTGATAAGGGACACCCACTAGAAGGTTAACATCAAAACCTAAGCTAAATAATAGAGAATGATCTATTCAGGAATATCGGTACAAGGCAAAAGGAACAGATATGGTTCACTTAGGGTAAACCTAAAATATGCCTAGATTTAAAAAACAAACAAAATACACTTAACACAAACTGGGGAATGACTTGCCTTAGAAAGTTTGTAACACAGGAGTCACAGTGGACCACAACTCAAGGCAGAATCCTGCACTCTTTAGAAAAGCAAGATAGCAGAAAAGGCATAAACATCAAGATCTATGAGGTTCACTGCTAATTCTCCCAAACTCAAATTCTGCTTAATGTCTCCCCATTTCCGGGATGTGCAATTTATCTTCTTACACCTTACGAATAAAATCTTCAGCTCCATTTTTAATCATCAGCTTCCTATCAAGATACCTCTATGTATTTAAAGTCTCCCTTTTGAACAGTGGTTCTGCACTGTGAACAAGGAAAAGTTTATGATCCTGTGTTGTCCACAGAAGACCTTCACACTTAATACAAAATTTATATTTTTGCTGTGAATTTCTGTAACTTTCAGTCCTGAACCCGAGGTTTCAACCAGTCTCTTCTGCCCACCCTCTCTCAGACACAAGAGGCAAAGTTTAATGTCTACATCTTTCCTCACAATGCTTTTTCTGTCTAAAATGATCTCCTTCCTTTTAAACATGCCTTCTAACTACTCCCTCTTAATACAAGTCTGCTTTTAAGGAAGCATTCCTTGGACATAATAGCTAAAAATAATACTTTTTCCTATAAAAACAGAGCCTGTAAGAATATTTACATTTAAAAATTCAACTTTGCTTTTTTTGTTGTTTTGTAATGCACATTCTCTTCTTCCCTTACTAGACCAGAAACCAACTCTTTTGTTTGTATCACCTGATTCCAATTTGCCCATTTTTCAAAAACACAGGAGTTAATAGTTGTTTAAATAATTGATTTGATGAACCTCAGGCACGGCAATGCAAACACCATGGACTCACTGGAAACTCAGTCCTAGCACTGGTCATCTAAATTATATTGGGGAAGTAGGTTCAAAAAAGGAATTACAGGGAACCTTGTAACATATTTTACTACAGTCAGTTCACAAACAGGGAGGGAGCATGAAAGATCACAGGGGATGGACTGTGGGTGCTTTGATGGTATATATGGTATAATAACAGCACCTGAAGGGGTAGATGCTATATCTCTAAAACACAAGTAACTATGTAAACCAATGTTAACTCAAAAATATATACATAGATGTATATGTGTATATAATGAACTCATTCAAAAAAAATGTAGTTAGTTCAATTCTGTATGTAAGCATTTACTTAAAATCCACATGATTCATATGAAATAATCTTGACAGATTAAAATAATCACAGGTTAGCCCTGGATAACAAAAATCACAAAAAGGTTATTTAAAATATAAGTCATAACTTGAGATAATCACCAGAAATATGCAACTCCTGATCTTGTTTTAGGGTATCTTACTATGTATAAAAGACACCATACTTATTGACAAGTTCAAAAGTAACTAACCCTCAACACAAATGCACACTTTCTAGATTATCTAAGGACTATGAAGCTCTTAATGTATTCAACATTCACTAAAAGACCCAACTGGATGATTCCATTCAAATATAACTAAGTCAAAAATTCCTGACTTCATAGGGCCCATGCCTCTAGCAAGTCACATTTCACAACGATATTTTCTTCTGTCCCTGGAAGACAAACACTCCCAATTGCCTTCTGGGAACAGTGATATGGATATTGCTGAGAATATTCACCCACTACTCACTATTCTGAATGTGTTCCCCCACTGGAGAAATACGTTTATGTTATATTCCAATTTGGGTATGTACATACAGATATGTGTGTACATTCAGATAGATATGTGCAAGCATATATGTATAATTGTGTGTATGAACATGTTCATGTTTGTATATATACATAGTTTAATGATTTTTCTCTCCCACCGTTAAGCTGATACTATATTCTTTTTTTTTTTAAGATTTATTTATGCCTACAAGAACTGGGGTATAGGCCAGAGGTGCAAGGGTGAGAGGATTCACCAGATACAGAGTGGGGAACAGAACAGGCAGATCTACTCAAATGCACTGCTGAGGGAAGCAGCAGGCGAGGCAGAAGTGGTCTGCTGCACCATGTGGGTCAGCTCCCTGACCAGGGATCAAATTCATGCTGCAGTGACTGGCAGATGCTTCATAGTGAGGTCCTTAACCCCTTGTGCCACCAGGATGCCCCAAGCTGATATTATAGTCTATAAATAATTTAATTCAAATAGAAAGAATCTTTACCTAGAAAAGTCAGATTTTTGGGATCAATTAGTTCAAACAACATGTATTTGTATGGTCCATTTTCTGTACTGTTCTTGAGCTATAAGTTTTCCCTAGTTTTGATCTTTCAGATTTATTTTATCATTTTTTTTGACATTTTATATTAAGTTATCATTAAATATTTGAGTAATCATTAAAGTTTCTCAGGAAGGGTATAAAATCAATTGTTAAATGTCTAAAAAGTTCAAATATTTTACCCCTATTTTCTAAAGTCCTCAAATACAAAAAAGTAATACTGATTTTGAGAGACAGTGAGTCCAAGCATTATATAAACACATCAATAATAAATCAAAAGCAACTACCTTTACATTTTAGTTTAAATTAGTGGTAATAACTTCTGCTACCTGAACTTTCTTTGTCCGTCTCTGTGGCACAATGTAATTTTATCATCTTGACCACTTCTGTCTGATGACATTAGTCACACTGGGATTTTAGTAAAAACTCTGTTATTATTTCCATTAAAATGTTTTTTCTGTCTCTTGATACTGAAGGAGACCCACAAATCCAGCTGTATAGGTCAGTCCAGTAGCTGGAGAAGGATTTACAGGAAATCTCAATGAGCAAACTACCTGCTCTCTTTTTATCAACACCAGAGAAGTGTCTGATGAAGAAAATAATTTGTTCTAAGAAACCACTAGGGAAGCTATATTTAAAACTTTCTTATCTCATAAGGGAAAAAATATACCCATAGAAGAGGGAATGGAGGGTGTGAACCTACCACTGAAACCATGTGTGTCCTATTAAAGTTGTTTTTATTTTAGAGAGTTGTAAAAATTGTTTTATATATTTTACATTAAGATCAGAGTAGCTTACTGCTGTGTAAAATTCATAAAAGAAAGGCCCCTTTGGAATTTTCCTGTCCTTGCCTTGTTCTGCATAGAATGCTGGGCCTTCGGTGGCATATGTAGTTAAGAAATCCTTTTTACAAGTACCCATAAAAGAGACTAGTACATGTTGCTCCAGACTATAATTAAATGGGCCTAGTAGAGATTCCAGATGGGAATCTGCAGAGAATGGCACAAAGGTGTGGTTTCTTTCACTCTTTTGCTCTCTGGCCCCTCTGGCAAGCAAGTCTGGCATCTTGACAGGCTCATAATGAAACTGGGAGAAGAGTTTCTTCTGTCCATTCCCTCAGGCCCACAATATGGGTGCTTTGCACACCTTCAATTTCTTTGTCTAGATGCGAGGCAGCCCTTAATTTTGCCCTCACTGAGCATGATGTCCCACCACAGCGCTGAAGCCAACTTTGCTGCTCCCCGTTTTCTTCAGGCCTGACCCTCTAAATATTGAGACTCAGTAAATGTGAAATAAATCACTGCTAAATAAAAACAAAGGCAAAAGATACCACCGTTAACGGTTGATTATCAGTTCTCCACTACCCACTGCACAGGAAGCAAGTAAAAATTTACAAAGTGGTGATGAGGTTGGAGTACAGCGAGAGAGACACAGAGAGAGCGAGCGAGAGACTACTTCCCAATCACTGCCTAAATGTTCATTGTTGAAAGCGTCAAGTGGGAGTTTTGGATGATTTAGTTACTAAGAACAGTGTTTGAAGATAGGTAGATCTTTGTTAAAGACAAATTTTGTATAATAATTATAAATTAGGGGCCTCCCTCATGGCGCAGGGGTTAAAGTGAGCACTGTAAAGCTATCGGCAGCCACTGCAGCACAAGTTCCATCCCGCCAGGGAGATGATCCACATGATTGAGCAGACCTCTCCTGTCTTACTCTCTGCTCCCTTCAGTAGTGTATCTCAGTAAACCATCCTGTTCTGCTCCCCACTCTGTCTCTGGTGACTCTTCTCACCCCCACACCTCTGGCCTATATCTCAGTTCTTGTATGCATAAATAAATAAATCTTAAAAAAATAACATTTCAATGGTTTCTACTTATGAGGAACTGTCTCAGTTGACAATCATTATAAAATGATTATAAATTATAAAATGATTAGCTTGTGTGCCCTGAGTAACTGGGAACTAATACCATTTATTTAAAGTGTCTAATGCAAATCACTGATTTTAAAAGAAATATAACATTCAACATAGTAAACAGAACGGTAATAGTATTTCCCCCTTTTCAGATGCTCTTATTCATATAAAAAAATCATGATATCTGCTTTCCTGAAGGCTCTGAAAGTTTTAAAAGAAAAAAAGAGGTTTTTCTCTTATCCTTTCTATTCTAAACTACCCTTGAGGTCAGGCATGTATAAAACAGACCACATAAATTGCAACACAAATGTAAACAAAATGTAGAGAAATAAAGAACATATGTCCAAAGCACATTTTCTTGACCCTACCCTACTGAAAATGTGCTTATTTCCTGCTCTTGGTTTAATCCATCACAATCTACAACCATCTTTAGTTATATTATCTAATACCTAGTCCACATGTTGCTGTCAGTTTATATACAGAAAACAAAGATTAGAATGGCCTTACTACTGTTGCCCTTTAAAAAGTAGATGTTTGCAAAGATTAAAGGTTCTGAGTTGCTAAGTAATATTTGCTTTTGTTTCCTATCAAGTTCAAAGTCATTTTAAAAAGTCAGTTATGGTCAAGCAAAGTCTCATAAGAAGAATGAGTTATTTTAAAATTTAAATAGTATCTAGTAGATTTTTTAAAAGTAGATTCGCTGTTTAGGTTTTCTTGTAGTATTTAGAAAACACAAGAATTGCATCATATGGTATGGTGGGTTGAGGCAATAGAGAACAAAAGAAGAGAGAGTTATCCCAGCATATATCAAAGTATCATCTAGAAGACTTTAGTCAAACACCATGCTGGACACAGAGACACTAGATTTGGGGCTGGGCTCAGATACCAGGGCTTCTGTGCAGGCCGTGGTGGGGGAAGCTAAGACAGAGGAGAAGGTGCTGGTGTTACCACCTAAGGCAGACACAGCTAGGAAGTCAACTAAGGCTAGAAAGAATGTTCCTGAACTCATGCTTTGTTTCTCAGCAAACTAAGGATCAGTGACAGAAGAAGAGGCCTTAGTTGGGGCAGCTGAATTGAAGCAAAGCCAGTGACTCAGCAATTTGGCATTTATAAAGTGAACTTTGTGATATTTTTCACTAACTCCTTCAAGTTGGAAGATATTGGGAGAGGGTGATGATGGCAGGGTGTTGTTTCTAAAAAAGTAGAGCAAAATTAAGACGCTATGTTGGGGTGGAGGGACAAGTAGTTTAAAGTTGGCTGCCTCGATGCTAGAAGACCATTGCTTTATCTTAGTTCTGTATTACAAGGAACAAGAAAGCAAAGGTAGCCTTGGCAGCAAAACATTCCCACCACCAGATTTGTTAGGTGCCAGCTTGGATCAGTCCAAGCCTTCCTGACTCTCAGTTCCGTTCTCTCCCCTAATACCTAGTAGAGAAACAAGAATATTCACAAACACAGTCACTGAGTCACTAGCTTATTTTTTTTTTTCTGTAGATATTTAAAAGATTGCCTTCACTGAGACCTTTGGTCAATTGCTATCCCCTCAATTTCCCTGAAACCCTTAAATAATTATACTCCCAACCCAAAAACTAACTCCTCACCCTGCTTTTGTGTTTTCCATGACCCCATCTCCACACACAGTGATGCACTCATCCACTTCTTTATTACCTTGATTCCTAATAATAGAAAAAGTTTTTTGAGCAACACCATGCCTAGAACAATGATTGGTACAAAGCAGTGCTCAATAAATACCTAATAAATAAATGTGTTTTCATGGGACAAAGACAGGACAGAGTATTTCAGGGTGAGGTTATGTTGCTAGTCCTGTGAAAGGAAGATTATAGCCATTTCCAAATGACAACATTTTGTCTTGTGCTTGAATATTTTCCCACTTCATACCTCAGCAATTATGATTTTGTTCTTCTGTTTGTCATTTAAATATATGATAATAGCATGTTTTTATTTCTCTAATATTATACTGTCTAGTGTACAACATGATCCAAACTGAAATTCTTCCTTTTAAAGCCTGTATATTAACTGAGCTGAGGCTATCAGAGGGGAGAGGGAAGGAGGGGAGTAGAGGGGAAGGGGCCCACGGGCCATGGTGGGGGGCACTATGGGTAACTTGTGGGTATGGTTTGGTATCATACATCTAAAGAAGTGTGGACCTGTACCTTTGAATCGTATATGGTATTACAAATCAGTGTTATCCTAATTTTAAAAATCCCTACAGATTCTACATTGATGAAATAAATTAGTCCTGAGAAGATTAATTCTGTTAATTAGCATGCACAGGGTGGAAGGAAGACAGAGTTACAACATTATAAAGGCTGCTTCATTTTTAATTAATCTACCCTTCTACCCCTGGTCTTCTGTACTCATTGTTCAATATTTTTTCTCACAATCACAGTCCAACTTTTCATGTTTTCCATGGTTTTTATGCTCCCCTCTCTTCTCTTGCTCTATCCTCTGGCAATCTTGGTAAGGAAACCACAGAGCACTGATAGATCTCAAGTCCTGCTTAGTCTTTGCAAGTTGACTACCTGAGAGTGGGGAAGAGTGGGGACAGGGGAGGAGGGGGAAGGCTGCCAGATGTGAAAGGTTTGGCAAATGCACAGCACAGCTCCTCTGAAGCTTACAAATCTCTTCCTCACCCTTCACATGACAACCACAGACCTTGCCTCTCTCTTTTGGCAATAAGTCTTAGCATCACTGGACTTTAGAACTAAACAGGACTTTAGAGATCACCTACCCCTATCCCCTCAATTTACAAATGAGGAAATAGAGGCCAAAAGAGGTTAAGTGACTTGCTGAGGGTCATAGAATGAATGGGTTGACAGGGTGCAGAAATCCAGATCTCCTGCTCACCAGGCCAGGATCATGAAAAATGAGTGTCAGAAATAGCCAAGAAATTTCACAGGCTCCGTTATCAGAAAGGAAGAAAAGATAACTGATGAAAAACAAAAGCTTAGGAATAAACACTGAGTAAACTCCAAGTGTAAATCAATTTAGTCCTTAGGCTATTTCTAGGTAGTCTTCCCTTTTCTAAAAAAAAGCAAAAAAGTATGTGAAGATTTAGTACAAAACAGACTAGTGTACTACATTGTTGCTGTTTTTTAAATCCCACAGACATTTATTTTCTCCTTTTTAATAGTTTTCAGTGTAATATCTTATACACTTAGTGACTATTCCATTACACTGACCTCTAACTTATGCCTTCCAGTAATCGAAAGCAGCTGATTTTAATGTGCCGGTGCTTTAGTGTGAAGGAGGTTAAGGCTGCGTTTGTGTGCAATCAGGTTAAGATTGACTCCAACAGGAGAAAAATCCATACATATGTTGCAAAGATCTGAAAAATGCCTGTATTCCCAACCTGATTACGACTTGCATTTTTGCATGGTTTGTCAAAGCAGATCACTGAAATCAAATCAAGATGTAAAATGGGATAAAGTGGTTTTCTTCTCCATTCTTCCATTAATCACCATGAACTACTGAAGAAAGGAACATTTGCCTCTCTCACCTGAGGCAAGGTGGGATACTCCACTGGAAGTTATGCCAATTTTTATCAATTGGTGCTCAAGTTCCAACATTAATTTCCTAGTTTTCATTTCCTACTTGAGTATATAGGAGCTATTTTATGGCAGGGTAATCTTCTATTTCTATCAATAAATCAATTGCAGTTCCTTTTGTAAAATAAAACAATGCAACTCCATTGTACCTTTTAAAACTACTAACTTTAAAGATTATATGCAAAGCAAATTCATTAAACTGAAAATGTAGATGTGGGGTTAAAGTGATAAGTGATCTCACCTAATAAATACCATTTGACAAAGCCTAAATACAGACTAAATCAGAGTGTTCATTATTGGTTCACTTGTCAAAAAAGAGAATATTGGCAGATTATACACGAGCATTGTTTTGGAATAATTTACGTTGCGGACCATGTCAGTTTTTAATGCTGTCAAGACTGAGGTTGGAAGCATAAAAACACAAATGCAGTAGCCATGACACATTAACCATCTACCCTTATCTACAAAATCCTCAGACAAGACTGGGGCTGGGTCAAAATAGTTTTGGAGGGGAGGAGAACATGGAGTTCTTGTCACACATAAGCATGTTTGTTAGAGAAGCATTTTCAGGTTAATTTTTGCTATTAACGTAAACCACAATTGGGGGACCACGTTGCTGGAAAAGGAATGGGGGTGGTGGTTATATAAACATTATACAACAAAGAAAGTCTTTATTTCCAATACCTGAATACATCAGGTTTGTTTTTAGGCACCAGGTTGCAGGTTAAATGCTCTCAGCTATCCAAGAAGTGGCTTATTAGTTTTGTAAGAAAATATTTTCTTATATTTCCACTGAAAAATACCCAGTTTAAGTGAACAAAACCATCCTTGTTAGTGAAAAGCAGACCTAAAAAAACTCTGTTTCAAAAGCCCAGCATAGAAAAGCAAAATTAATTCAAGAGGAAAAGCTGCTTTCCTAATAGTAGCTTCTGAATCTGGATCTAATAGTTCTCAAAGGCCGACTGGAGTCTTCAAGCCTTAAAAGTTTCATCTTCCTCCATGGATCATAGACAGTCTCCACGAGGCAGTCTAATATGGATATAAATCCATTTTAAGCAGATATCTATTCTCTCTCTGGGAGATGGCCACAAAGTGAAAAGCTATGCTACAACAGCAAGAATGAAGGCAAACAAAAGTTTTGATTATTTCACAGGGCGATTTCCAAACATAACCTTCTTTTCTGCTTTTCTATTCTGTGCGCTAGAAAAAACCCAACTTCATCCTTGGCAATGCAGCATCCGCTAGTGATAAAATAAACAGTAACGAGCGATTATGCTTTAAGAACCACAGTGACAGCTAAGAGCTGCATTTCAACATACTGACTCAGCGTCAGCCAGCACCTGAGCTATGTTCGCTTCTCCTAATTTGTAAATGGACCTAATCCTGTTATTACAGAATAATTACTGCAAATCAGCACAATTACTACAAAGACATGAATAAACACACACATACCAGTAGCTGTTTTCTACAAATTATTATCAAAACAAAGAAAACTGGCTAATTGTGGTAACATTAGGACAACATTTATTCCCCCCAGTGTTTGGGCAAGTTTATTTTAAGTTGTCATCTTCAACTAGTAATGATGCAGATGATTTTACAGATTCCATAAACCTTTCTAATCTAAACTCTTCTCATCTGAAAGTTGGACCCTTCCCTCAGCAACATCTGCAAAGACCTGATTTCATCAGAACCCACATTTATGGAAGACTAGCAAAAAGAAAAGAGAAAAAAAAAAAACTTTTAGACATCTCATTTGTAATGTCATCTTCTAAATTATTTTCAAAGAACCATGAAAGTAAATGAAATATTTGCTTTATATTCTTCACAATGTAAGCATTTGTTTCTAAGTAAGTACAGTGTAGAATTTTATCTTCTCACCAATGTTATTACCAGGTGTCTTTTTTTGATAAATAATACTTATGGGGGGAGGTTGATTAGGAAGAAAACTTAGAAAGGACTCACCACCTGGACAGTGCCTCACGGCCATCTTACACCTCCTGGATTCAGCAATGGTTGGACAGGGTATCGTGTCTTTTGCTGGCTTTTTAACAATTTGTCGTGTTCTGGTTTCCAGACCCCATTTAAATCCACATGTGCGATTATTTCTGCTACAAGTTCCCCATTCACTCCAGTGACCAACTTCACATCCTTCTAATAAAGATGAAAGAAAAAATACAAACACAGATAACAATTTGGTATCAATTTGCTTCACTGTCATCCAATTTATATAGTGTTTCCCTACTACCCCACCTTCAAATACAAAAAGTTAAACCATATAATCCATAAACACCTATATTTACCTTTTGGGAACTTTAATTCTTTGAACCATAGGGTTACTTTTGTTTACAACAAGTTACTGTCACACAAGTAATTTAAAAATTAGCATTTTCTATTTATCTTAATTTATTTTCTTGAAGAAATGGTTCATTCTAAAGACTTTGAAACATATGACCTTTAAAAGATTCAACAACTAAAATTTATAGTAGAAGATACTACTATTTTTGTACCATGACAGAAGACAAATTTTTATTAGTTAATTCTCAAAGCTCTTCTACCCACCCTCAAAAAATTCATTTGAGTTTATTTGGAAAGTGCTTGGCAAAAAGGTTTGTTTTGCCTTTTCTGATTCTCACAAGTCTTTGAAAACTGGGTACCACAGTGTATATCTGATCCCCTAAACTGATGCTATACCTTACTATAGTTTGAAAATTAAAAACAAGGATGATTAGGTAATTGAAGATGTGTTTTCCCTGCATATGTAAACACTTTGGCATCTCTTTTTTGCAAATTCATATGATGAAAACATAGGCTACCCTCCAACCCACTTGGATATAGGAGGTGGGGGTGAAGGGATATAAAGATAAAAATATGCATTTAAACTTCATCAGCTTCACCATTAACATGTATTTCACTCTAGCAGATGAGGACTGGGGTCGAGTCCACACACAATGAATATTTCAGCATTCCAGGTGTCAGTAGGCATCATGGTTACTCAGACTTCTCAAACTTATTTTAGAGTTTTATTCAGGGGAGTGTATAGGACTCTATTTGTAATTTGTTTCAGAATTCAGGGCTACATAAGAGTTTCCTTGGAACATCTGTAATGGGTGGGGATTTGCCTTTCAAATGCAAATTCAACATTCTGAATCTGTTCCTCTAGTGATTTTCCTATAATAGGGTGTCACCTGTATGAATGTGTGAACTCACACATAAATTCCAACATAAGTATACATTTCTTCAAAAGCTACTCATTTAAACACGTTCTCTGCAAGCCTTCAGATCAATATGACTACTACAGCAATATTTTCTGCATAAAGAGTTCTCATTTTTTTGTGTTCATTTTAAGGAGATGGGAAGTCTCACTTAAAATACATAGCTCTGCTGTACATCATATTAGACAGATGCATAATGTGTCAAAGAAAATCCATGGGTGAATATGTGTATGCATGGGGTGGGGAAGGGGGGAAGATGCCATTACATCTGGGATTAGATTCAGGCAGTCATCAAAATGTCAGCACGGGCAGATTTCATCTTCTAATCAGTAATATAAAAATACCAAAGTGTTTTTCAAACAAAAATGTAAAATTATGTATATTATTCACAAACAGTATAGCTTACATGTATTAAATCCTGCATTCTAGGTACTAAATTTGTAAAAGTAAAATTATCAATGTACTTTGCAATAGGCATTCAATCATCAACAAAATATATTTGGCACAAAATATTTAGATGTCTTTCCACCTAATTTTTTTTTGGACATGAGTAAGAAGTTCCATAGCACAACAAAAGTGATAGTATAGTCAACCACATGGCATCGCTTTAAAATTTTGGTTTTCCTCTAAGTAAAACAGTTTCCTCTAAGTGTCATTTATTAAGATAATTAAGAAATGAGTTATTATACAGATGATAAAAACATCAGCACTTTATCGAGCAAATGTACAACTAGCAGATTCTGTAGCAAGATGTAAGATACAAGATGACCCCACAGCATGATGTCTAACAAATCCACAAAGTCAGCAAAGAATTTTTGAATCTAATAAACAAGAGACTCAGTTTGTTTTTAGGTTGAATATGTACAGCATGCTTTTTAATTTTTTTTTTTTTAAGAAACAGGTGTTAAAATAAAAGTTGAAGTTTAAGAGCTATATGAAAAACTACTCACCGACACATTCCATGGTTTCATCTAATGGTGCAAAACCATCTGGACATTCATCAAAGCAACGGCCTCTATGCAAATAAAAGCCTACTTTGCACTTGGTACAAAAGTCTTTGCTAAAGCAAGAATCACAGTTTTCTATTCTGCATCCTAAAAGCAATTTAAAGAAAAAAAGAGTAAATTTTCATCAAAGAAATATACTTGTTTTGCAAATAAAACTTTCACAAACTCACAGGTTAGCTCAATGGAAATTCTAGTGGTCAGAGAAATATGTGTTCAACTCATTTGTTTCCTAATGCCATCTCATCTTAAATCACTCCTACCTCTTCCAACAGCTTACCACATCAGTGAGCTAAAACTAAAGTCCAGCCCAGAGCCCTAGGCAGCATGAGACCCTTCGGAAATGTTTGTGACTCTAAATGGGATTAAAACAAAGGATTAAAAAGCAAAAGAAAACACCCCCACTACAAATTACTTTGCTGCTGGGATTGAAATCTGTTCTTCCCTTCAAAAGACCTCGAATGAAAAACACAACAGGAATACTCTAACCAGTATCTTCTGTTTCAGGACAGTAAATGAAAATTCTCTTAATTTTAAAATTTAATTTAAATTTAATTTTTCATTTAATTTTAATTTAAATTTAAAGTAATTTTAATTTTTTTAATTTAATTTACTGGCATCCTGAAGCTAGCATCTACTTTCATCAGAGGGTGTCTTAACTTGGAAACGGACTTTTCAGACCTTTTTTGGGGAAAACCTGCAATGTGCAAAATAAAGGTTTTGTGAGCATTTCCAGTTTAATCTTCATAGTAACCCCACAAGATGGGAAGTAATAAGGAACCTGTCACATAACTGACAGTAGCAGAAATGCTTCTAAAAGTCCCCCAAACCAATGCCTTCTAAATCTGGGGGGTTTTCCCTCTATAGAACACTCAGTGATTTCTTTAGGAGCAGTTGGTGGAACAGAGGTGATTTTAGGCCCGTTAGGTTTGGGTTTGCACCCCAGCTCTCCCTTTACCAGCCCTGTGACTCCAGACAATTAAGTGCCCCTCTGAACCTTTCCCTCCTATATAAAACTGGGACATGACAGACCTTACAAAGTTATTATGAGGATCTGTAATAATGTACATAAATTGATTGACTTGGACAAGTAATATGCACAGCTAGAAGTGACAGTGGGTTAGAAACATGTATTTCTCTAAATCACACACATTAAAACAAGGTAATAATTTACAGATTGAATTCTAGGTCAGATTCCCTAAGGCCAGTAGCATCTGGGTTAGACATCACCACTGAGCACAGGTGAAACGTTAAACTGCTCTTTGAGGAGAGGAGAGAGGGTTAGAGGATTGGTTAATTGAAGGGTCAAGTTTTCAACAAATCATAGTACATTATTACTTGTAACATTTAATTGATGACCATTAACAGCATGTAAAGCTCCATGAAAACGCCATGGCACCACCTCCATGGAATAGAAAATGTAACCTCAGTGTGAAATCACTCATCATTAAACTTTGAAAATTCAGAAAGTAGAATTTAAAGGCTAAAAAAACTTACATAATAAACAAGTTTCTAGACCTATAAAAAAAAAAGGTACCTCCTGGCCTTTCAATTTTCAATCTAAATACACTTTCAAATATTCAAAGAACACCACAAAGGAGCTAATTCAACTTCTAAAATATTACCAGACTGGAAATGTTACAACTAGAAAACCAGCTACTCGTGTGGGTGGAAGTCCATAGTCAAATTACACCACTACTCTTAGGGAGTAAGGGGGATGGTGGACCCAGAAGAATAGTTTATTACCCATAAAACATTCATTTGTTCTCTTAACTGCTATAATCTGTATTTTAATAGGATGGGCACACCCTGGTAAGTAACTTCTTAATCATCGTCAAAACACATAACCATCATGTCCACAAATTATTGGTTTTCTTACTGTATTTTTCAAAAAGCAAGCAATCCTTCTTAGTGGAATTATTTTCCATGAAATGATAAACATTTCAATGAATAAAACAGAACTGAAAGGTAAAGAGAACAAAACCTTTATTTATACACACACACACACACACACACAGTATACTACAGATACAGTAAAGAGAACTATACACTTCATAAATCAGCTGTTATCTACATGTTCTCATTTTTCTTTAAAACCTGGACTGCACCAATAAGCTTTTTGGCCAAAAAGTTACAGAAACAAGCATTTGGAAATAATTTTTACAAGGTCCTTTGCTGATTTTTGCTGTCACTTGTGCTCCTATCCCTCATTTTATTCCAAGTGTCTAATACCAGTTCATGGAATGTGGAATTTTGGAAATACTTATCATTCTTTGTAAAGTCCTGTAGAAATTCCTCAGGCATAAATTCTACTAGAAAAAAATGATTCGTTCTCAAATTTGAGTAAAAATATGATGCATTTAAATTGTAGGATAATGCAACCACAAAAAAAAAAAGGTGAAGACTGAAAATAAACTGTCAGACCTATTGTTAAGTGAAAAAGGCAGTTGCAGGATATACAGCATATGATGCAATAAAACTGTGTGTGTGTGTGTAGGAAGCAGCATAGAGATGTTAATTTGGAAATGGGGTGGTAGAATTTTGAAATGTTATAAATTACATATTTCTGAATATGAATCTTATACAATTGTCATACATTTATATATTAAAAATAAAACAAGTTACTTTGATATCCATTAGTGATTTATTTGAATTGACAGAAAATAACACTCTGAAATAAACCCTTTTAATTTTTTTCTTTATTTTTCCCTTTTAATTTATATATATTTGACATCAATTGTAATCCCCATGTATTCCCCATCACCCTATCAACAGTAAACCCTTTTATTTCAACAGGCAAGAATGTAATACCTATCCCAAAACAGCAAATTTGGGTACATAGCCCATCTCTCACAGGAGAATGCTGAACTGCCTTCACCTTCAAAGTGCAGTCCTTTGACCATCTATTGCCAGTATTCTTCGTCTCGCCTATGTTGAATGACACTGTCCCCTCACTCTAATCATAAGAAGTATTTTCTTGATAAAGCATTGAAGCAAACGTGTTGACTGATGCCAAGTCAGAACATTTGAAGTTTCTCTGACCTTCGAGGACTCAGTTGCCACCATGTAAAAGCAGTGTAGGCAGCCACACACTCAGCTGCCTGAACTGACAAGTCATCATCAACACCTACAAACGAGTGTGTTTTCAAGCCCCTGCACAGCCACCGTCCCAAGACCTGCAGCGAAATGTGGTCAGCACGTGGACACCTTTGTCACCAGTGCCAGGTCCATGCACACCTCCTGCCCTGTTCGGCCACTTCAGGAGAGAAGCTTTCTGCTTGGAGAAAAGAACTCCATATCCTTTCTCCTCCAGTCTGTGGCCACTCTTCTAAGAGCCTCTTCAGCTTATTATACTTAAATAATTGGAGTTTACATCAACTCTATGAACTCATTTTAATATAAAAGCAAAGCATTCTCATTAAAATCAAAATTCAAAACAATATAGAGGTAGAGAAGAAAATACAGAAAAACCCTTCTTCACTTGAATGACCTATGGCTCCTCTCCAGAAATTAAAAGTTCCAGAAAATCTCTATACATTTTATAAATGAGTTTTTAAACGCCAGTGGAATCACACACAATCGATTGTTGAGCCTCAGAAAACCTTATTCTGCTTAACAGCATATCAAAGCTTGCTAAACATGGGTTTGTTCTATAAAAATCTGGCATGTAAGTTCTTGTTCAGAAATATAAGACCCTGGTTTAGCCAACTTACATGCTTCTAAATTACAGTGCCTCCTCAAAAATGTAATCCACCAAATGGGGACTGCCAATATCGGTTTAAGTAAAATTACTGTCCAAGTGTAACTGTGTCCAAATGGAGTCTGACAGGGCTGTCCATTTGGCAAGACAGCCCAGAAACAGAAAAACAGGTTCGATACCCCTTTTCCTGTCCTCCATGGTACTCATTCGGGCGCTATTATAACATTTTTCAAATTATACTGCAGTTTAACTCAACAGTTCATTCCAAGCATTCTCCTAAACTGGAGTGTGTGCCAAGTATTGTGCCAGACCCTGAGAACATGAAATTCTAATACCCATATCCTGGAGGTGCGAAAGCCAAAGCCAGGGACCACGTGTCACAAGGCATTGCAACATAGCCTGGTGGAAATTAGAGGCATGTGCCAGGTATGTTTTAAGCAGAAAAGAGTGATCCACTTCTATTTTGCCACTAAAGGTTTCTTATGTTTTTCAATCTGTGAATTCCATGTTTCTGACAGTGTCAGATATATGGTAGCATGTAATGTTGCCAAGTAAACTAACATCCATGACATTTAAAAGCTCAGTTATTTTGTATTTAAAAACAAATTGAATGCTTAAATGATTACTTTCATATGCATTATAAATAGCTTTAATATTTAAGGAAAAGCTGTTCTTGCTATAAAGGACTGCAAATCTCATTGGAAGAACAAATAAGCACCTGAAAATAATTACGAGAGAGCATAAATCTTAAAGCGTGATGGGTAATCTGCGGTATGGAAGCTGGGACCTCAGCAGAGCAGAGGTGATAGACAAAGAAAAGTGTAGTCCTAGCACAAGTGACTCCATTCATCGTAAGGTGATGCAGTAACACAAAATTAACATGGTGTATGACAGCCAGTGAAGAGCAGTTTGAGTGAACTGGATATTAGGTGAAGGGTATGGTCAATCAGGTTCAAATTGCTGCAGGTAGAGAGTGTCATTTCTTACTTGATTTAGTTCCCAAAGGAGGTAAAATTATAGATTATTTGTACTTTGTGTGGTTTAACTATTTAAATAACAATTAAAAGTAGTTTAAAAAAATGAAGCTAGGTTCAAGGCTAGGGCTTAGTATGACTACAGACCAGATTCCCATAAATCTTGAGCTTCTCTGAGAACTACATGACCAAGTGACACCTGACTTTTAACTGCCCAAATGGGGGGACAAGCCCCTCAGGGAGCCTCCCTGATGGTGCAGCGGGTTGAGCGCCACACTATGAAGCATCCACAGCACAGCAGCATGAGTTTGATCCCTGGCCAGGGAGGGGACCCACCTGGCACAGCAGACCTCTCCGGCCTCTCCCGCTGTTCCCCTCAGAAGTGTATTTCAGTCGATCTGCCTGTTCTGCTCCCTGCTCTATCTCTGGTGAATCCTCTCACCTCCCAAGACTCTGGCCTTGTACCCCAGCTCTTGTATGCATAAATAAATCAATCTTTAAAAAAAGAGAAAGCCCTTCAGGGCCAAACATCTTGATGGCCAGCTAGAGGGACAGATGCAAAAGCTGGATCCCTGCATTTCAGGATCTTCAGTCCATTGAAAGGAAAGGTACTCAGACAAGCGACAAGGTCACAGTATATTTTCAAGCATATACAGAGGGAACTGGGACTGACTATTCCAGGAAATGGAGCTTTCTGAAAGTGAAGAGTAAGAAAACCACCGAGGGGCTCAGAGGTAAGAGTCATGAGAAAAGGAGTTTTGAGGAATCAAGAGAACTGACCAGCAGGGAGAGGAAGGCGAAAGACTGAGCAAAGCCAAAGATCCACAACCATTTCTCCTCTTCTTCTGGTCCCAAAGCTCTTAGGACTTTGGTGCATTGGGAAAGTTAGTTTTATCTTCCCAGCAAATCTAGACAGTAAGAATCATCTCTTATTTGAATAGCTCAGCAAGGTCAAACATATAAACACAAAAGGAAAACCTTAAAAGCAGAGAAAAATCAACCTTTGTTGAATCTAACTGTGAAATGGAAATCTAGCTATTGTACCAATTTTTGGAGAAAGAAATCATTGAGGTAGAGAGGGTCCCAGCCACGCACGGAGGAATCCATGTCTGTTATTCCTTAGTCATCAGGACTGTGATGCCGCAAACTGCCTTAGCACGACAGGAAAGTCCCACAGCTTGTCACTCTTCAGCTTCCTTTTACTGTTGACCCACCAGCATCTCTATTTAGAATGTGGTAAATACTGTCCATTAGGTGCATTTAGTGTTCAGATTGCAATTACAAGAATCAAAGTGTATCAAGTCCATCTCTGGAAAACTCTAGATGTTTCTCTGCTCAGTGTATGTTAAAATTACAACAGAAAATAAAGGGGTGGGTTGTTCCCAAAAGACATTTGAAATGATACTTTTAGCATTTTTTCACATGGAAATTACTAGACTGTGCAACTTAATCTGAAGGTTCTTAAAACTGTTTAAATGTTTTTAGATTTCTCTAATAACTTAAAATACTGTTGTTTAACATTCCTTCTCAAAACTTGCAATGGCTTATGACTATCCTTAAGTGTTTAAGCTTTGTATTACCAAAATGGTACATCTCTAGTATGTACTATTTCAGTAATTCCATGAAAGAACTGATGAGAACTATGAACTAAAAAAACATTTTGTAGCATGGTCTAGTTATAAGCAGCTCATCAGAAGCTTCATTATGTTTCGATCTAAAGAAAATAAAGGACAAATCCTGAGGTTTCAGGATTCAATGTTTCATATATACAACTGAACTATTTGAGTGATGACACAGAAAACCAGTATTACTAAGTTAAAAAAAGATTCAGGGTATAAAGTCTGGTAAAACCCAATGAATGGGTTGAAGTCAAGATGGGCTTTGTTAGGAGATTTAGCATAGGCTGAAATTCAACTCTGTCAAGTGCGCAGTAAGACACATAGCACAAGAGTCAAAGGCTGGAAACAAGAACTATGCTGAGAACATAAGGGCCTCTTAAATATTATCCCAGTTAGCAGAACTGAGATTACAGTCTTGGCTCACTTACTGTTGTATAACTGTGGGCAAATCAGAGATCTCTGACTCAGTATCCTTGTCTACAAAAAAGGTAACATCAGTCCCCAACTCTTAGAACTGTTGAGAGAATACAGTACCTTAACAAAGGCAAATATTTCAGCATAGTATCTGCTATATAATTAGTGATGAAAATATATAAGCTATTCTCAGTGTAAAATTTACCAATTAGGACAGTTCAACATGGCAGATGGAAGGAGGCTCAAATGAGATACTAGCATACTCCAGGTGGAGTGGTATATATGATAGATGTGACCATTGTAATGACTTTCAATAATTCTATACATAGGGCCTCCTTGGTTGCCTAGAGGTTAAGTCTCAGCACTGTCATCAATTAAGGCCTGAGTTCAATGCCCAGCCAGGGAGGTGACCCACATGGCGCAGCAGACCTCTCCTGTCTCATCTGCTGCTCCTCTCAGTAGTGTACCTCAATTAAATCTACCTGTTCTGCTCCCCACTCTGTCTCTGGTGAATCCTCTCACTCCCTGAGCTTCTGGCATACACCCCAATCCTTCTATGCAAAATAAATAAAATCTTTTTTAAAAAATCATTTTATACACATATATGCACTGCTCAAATGAAAGGCATTACCCAAAGACTATTGTTGGTGGTAAACACAGTAGCTTAAGTCTTGCTTAGATCACAGTTAAACAAACAATACAATCATTTCTTGAATACCTACATGGAAATTTGTCTACTTTAAACATTAGGGACTAGGATTTAAGAAAACTATGATCTAAATATAATTTTTATATTTTATAATTTCTCTGAGCCCTACTCCTCCTTTCAGGAGGGGAAAATATTTGAACCAAATCAGATAACTGTTTAGAATGTCAAATTAAAGATAAAAGAATAAGTGACAGCAGCACAAAAAAGTTATATCACCCCGAGAGCCAAATAAGCCTACCTGTCAACTGATAGTGCTTCAAGTACGCAAGGGTCTTTTCTGAGTACAGTGAAGATGTCCAATTTGTGAACTCCGTCCAGAAATTTACATTTGTTTACACTGTTTTCTATAGTTAGAGAGTCTATGACCACACATGCCAAGAGTGTCCTTTATTTCAACTTCTAAGAATATATTTGCGATCAAAAATTATTTTTTTTCCTGAACCATTGTAATTTAAAGTGTTACAACAGTTCATTACGAAAAGTCCAAAACTCAAATTTGTGAAATATGTTGCTGGTAGATTCACTGTAATATTTGAATGTTTAAAAATCATATCTTGCCCACCCACACCAAAAAAAAAAAAATATGAAGAAACATTGAGGCTTGTGTAAAACCATGTGGTTAAATAATAAGGAACTATAAAAATGTTGGCTTCCTTTCTTGTATGTTCAAGGGATGCATTTTTTGAAACCATTCTCAAAACAACTGAAATCAAAACTTGGACATATTTTCTGGGAATACTAAGCTAGGTGTTTAGAGGAATTTCTTTTTCCTTTTTAAGGAGTTGAGGAAGGAAGATAAACTACTTCAAAATAAAATCAGAAAGGAATGGGATAGCAATGAAAAAAAACTTTAAAATTATAAACCAAATTAATATCTCTCATCAGATTTTAAATTCCTGCCAGCAGCAGATCTCTCATCTTGGTTACTACTCCTCGTGGTTTTCCTTTTTTGGTATCTTGTCACCCTTTCACATTAAGGTGGGACCAGAGAATTTAATAAACTTCAGACATGAGTATTGGTTGAATCTGACCAAATACTGGAAAATGCATCTCTCTCCACAACTTGAAGGAAAAGCTGACGTAAGTACTATACATTTTGCCCTCCACTCAACCATCATCCAAGGAAAACAAGTAGAATCTCCTAATCCCTTCACCCTTCAAATAGAGTAGAGCAGAAACCAGCAAACTATCCCTGAAAAGGGCCAGATAGTAAAAATTTGAGGATTTATGGGTCATATGGTCTCTGTCTAAACTATTTCACTCCACTGTGGAACAAAAGCAGCCAGAGACAATACCAAGATGATTAATTCTGGCTATTTTCCAACACAACTTTATTTATGAACACTGGAATTTGAAGTTAATATCATTTGCATGTGTCACAAAACATTCTTCTTTTCATTTTTCCCACAATCACTTAAAAATCTAAAAGATATTCCCAGCTGAAGGTCCCATGAAGAGGTGGCAGGACATATTTTGTCTACATGTCATAGTTTGCTGATCTCTAAGCTAAAGAATAATTGAAAGCGTGGGGTATTCTGAAGGAAGAAATACAAAAAGGAAAGGGTTTCATTTTTTTAAACACCAAATGGTAGCATTTAAGCTTAAGGAGACAGTGATATCTTATATGCACCATCTGCTCTATGAAAAAGACAAACATCAAATGAATATGAGGAAGCTGGAATTTAGTTGTTTCAACATGAGGACACATTTCAATGTTTCTCACATTCTGTTGATAAATGCAAAAATATGACTCCTCATCAGCTGTCAATAGGTCAAAACTCTTTCCTATTTTAAAAAGCTTTTACTTACAGATGGTACTGACTTGTCAATGAGAGGACTGCTTGAAAGAAGGAAAGAAGAATAATTTTACATACAATGCATTTTGATTAAAACCTGAATATCATGCATGCTTAGTCCTAGGGTCTGATATCTTTACTCAAATCTGTGAAGATAGTGTTGTCATAGCTGCCTATCTTGTTTGATGATAAAAGTAAATACAGTCAACTGTGTCATGGGGCAGCAAGCCCACCCTCTAGCTTGTCAGCGGAGCCTCAGAAGTTGTTACCTCCTCTGAAAGTGGGGATAATACTACCAGCCTCACTGGATTGACAGGAACAAAGAAAGGATGAGTATGAAGGCACGTTCAAAACCAAAGTGAAAAAAGAGATGCCTGACTCCCATCTAGCACAAGGGTTCATTCTCTTACACACAGAATGGCGCCATTTAACTTAAGTCTAAACAGAAATAAAAGACTCATAAGAGAGAGCCACCCAACCCACGAGAAATTTAAAGGTCAACTTGACCAATTAGATTTCCTCTATTAAATAGTGGGACAGGTTTTTAACTTTCTTACCATTAGTATCATAATTAAAAATAAAAACTTTGTAGATTACTGAAAATCACATTGCCATGTTTCAAAGTGCCCTTTGAGTTTACTGTGGACTGTTATATAATGCATTGAAAGCAAAAAGCACTACAATATGTGGAGTTTCACATTAAACACTGCAGTGTGCAGATGAATAACCACCAAAGACATTGAAGTACTGTTGTTCTTGAAGTATCAGAAGTAGTTCTGATCTAAGCTAGTTCTTAAATCCTTGATGGCCTCGGTCATGATGACCAAACTATGACTGCCCTCATGTCACAAGACAACAGGGAACTTTCAGAAGCACAAATTATTCTTGTGAATTCCACGCTTTAAAATCTTTCAATGGCTCCTTTTTTACTTCCAGTTCAAGCCTAT
This sequence comes from Galemys pyrenaicus, assembly GCA_019455555.1. Taxonomy (NCBI): domain Eukaryota; kingdom Metazoa; phylum Chordata; class Mammalia; order Eulipotyphla; family Talpidae; genus Galemys; species Galemys pyrenaicus. The sequence goes on along the minus strand of JAGFMF010011395.1, from coordinate 4,025,475 downwards.
AATTTTATGACAAGATAGTTCATACTAGATATCTACCTACAGAGTGTTCTTACCTACCCACCACCTGAGCATCCTGAAGTCTGGATATAGCAGAGTTCATGGTGTCCCAGCACCCAGATGTCTGTAGCAGAGCTCTTCTCTCCTACTTGTGACTATTTTCATCAGAACACCTTCCCCCCTCCCACCAACCATGAAACAGAGACCCCATGAAAAAAACAGATCGATTATTTTCTGTATTCACAGCACTCAGCATGAGTGTTCAACACAACGGTTATACAGCAAAAGAAACATTAACCAAAACAAAGAGACACCCCACTGATTGGGAAAAATTTTTGCTCTTCACACAACTGATAAGGGACTGATCACAAAGATATACAAAGAACTGATACAACTCAACAAAAACAAAGTAAACTATCCAGTCAAAAAAATGGGCAGAAGAACTTCTCCAAAGAGGAAATGCAAATGGCCAGCAGGCATATGAAAAAATGTTCAACACCCCTCATGATCAGGGAAATGTAAATTAAAACCACAATGTGATAACACCTTATACCAGTAAGAATGGCAAAAATATTTTAAAAACTAGCAATAGCAAATGTTGGCAAGGATGTGGTGAAAAAGGAACTCTCCTACACTGCTGGTGGGAATGCAAACAAGTCCATGCACTATGGAAAGCTGTGTGGAAGTTCCTAAGACTACTGAAAATGGAGCTTCCATATGACCTAGCAATTTTGCCCTGAGGGATGTACCCAAAGGACACTAAAACATTAATTCAAAAGGATACCTGCACACAGATGTTTATCACAGCATTATTTATAATAGGTAAGACTTGAAAACAACCCAAATGCCCAAACTGGATGACTGGATCAAGGAGATGTGGTACATATATACAATGGAATACTATTCAGCAATCAAAAAATATAAACTAATGCCATTTGCAGCAACATGGATGGAGGTAAAAGTTATTATGCTCAGTGAAATAAGTCAGAAGGAAAAAGAAAAATATCATATTATTTTACTTATAGGAGAAATATAAGGGAACAAATAAAGGATCAGGGAAAAGAATAAGAACAATAAAAATAAAAACAAAAATAAACAGACAACAAGTCAGAGACATTTTACAGAGGAGGGGGAAGAAGAGGGATCAAAATGAGGGCGGGAAGAGCACAAGGAACTCAGGTTATGGTGCATGGGAGAATTGATGGTGGAAATTCTACAGGGACTACACCTGATGTCAAATACATATAAATAAGGAATTTAAAATTTAAAACAAAAAAATCGAGGGCCTCTCTGGTGGTGCAGTGGGTTAAGCAACGCACTGTGAAGCAAACCACAGCCACTGCAGCACGAGTTCGATCCCTGCTGCTGGCCAGGGAGGGGACCCACATGGCACAGCAGACCTCTCCTGCTGTGCCCGCTGCTCCCCTCAGCAGTGTGTTTCAGTCAGTCTGCCTGTTCTGTTCCCCACTCTGTCTGGTGATTCCACTCACCTCCCACAGCTCTGGCCTGTACCCCAGTGCTTGTATGCATAAATAAATAAATCTTTTTTAAAAAATCAATCTGCTCAATGACTAGCAAATTCAGTATTAAACTTCTATCAAGTTAGAATAAGCACTGAAATGCGAGTCAAAACTATTTTAAATTATAAACACCTTCACTTCCAAATTTGACGTTCTCTGAGAAATAATACATATGTGTATCTCTAAATATGAGGATTGAAGGGAGAGACTAAACATTGCAGGAACTCAACTTAAAATACATATGAAGTCACAAGATCAATATAGAAAGAAAACTGCCAACAGCAGAGATTATTTTATATATAGGCTCATGGGAGTTTCTAGAATGAGAAAGCTATTTATTCCAGAGCGTTACATAATTTGTCTAAACTTGCAAAGATAGTGTCAGAGCTCAAAATGGAGCACAGAGTTTCTTCCAATTCAATGTTTTGAAAGATGTGATTTATTACAAACTGTTTCTCTTTTTGGAAGATAAAATCTAATGTCTTGAAATACTAGTGGGATTTAAAACACTTAAGTGGACCATGCATTTCATTATCTAAAATAGTCAAAGAAATTTTGAGTTCTTTCTAATACCCAGATAGTTTTACCAATATCACGTGGTTTATTTTTCAAGGCACTCTTTAGTGAAAAGAATATGCCATTGAAATCTGTATCTTAGACACTGATGCCCTGCTAAATAATTATGTGACTTTGGTGAAAGTATTTCTTTCACAAGCCTCAAAATGCACTTTCGTTGGGGGGGAGGGGAGAGATTCGGAAGAGCAGAGGGAGATGAGGAATGGAATCAATTAGGTTTCTTCCAGATCTATGTATATAATTTTATTTTTTTAAAGATTTATTTATTTATGCACACAAGCACTGGGGTACAGGCCAGAGATGTGTGTGGGGGGTGAGAGGATTCACCACAGAGAGCTGGGAGCAGAACAGGCAGATCAACTGAAGTACACTGCTGAGGGCAGCAGCGGGCACAGCAGGAGAGGTCTGCCGCGCCATGTGGGTCCCCTCCCTGGCCGGCAGCAGGGATCGAACTTGTGCTGCAGTGGCTGCGGTTTGCTTCACAGTGCGTTGCCCAACCCACTGCGCCACCAGGGAGGCCCTATGTATATAATTTTAAACTAGTTTAAAGGAACTTCTACATGCCTTGTCATGTTGTGAACACCACACACACGCACACACACACAGAGGTTGAGCAGTGAAAGTGTTTACTGAACAGAACCTTCTCTCTTAAGGACTCTTTGAAATATAGTTATTACTTGTTCTCTTTGTCATAAAGCAACAAGCCACCACCTACCTTTATCTGAACTCTATCTACATAATGAAGAAGGTGGGTATATTGTAGACAATAGAAAAGAATCCCCCAAGTTAATAGAAAAGAATCCCCCAGTTATTCTATAATCATCATCTATACTGGCTCAATTACAAACAGTAATAGACATTGAAAGGACTGTTCTTTGATAAATAGTAACCTGTCAAGTGACTCCATTATACTATCGCCGTCCTAGATATTTAACAACTCATCAAAAAATCTGTTTATCTTTACACAAATTAAAATGTTGAAGTGGCTAATAAATAGGAATACTTTGATTAATGAAAAATAGTTTTACTTCTTAGCTGATAAGATCCCTCTTCAGTACATCTGAAAAGCTTTCAAAGTAACAGTCCACAGCAAAGAATACAGCTTGTCATTAGCTATGTGTTCCAGTATCTGCTACATGACTTTAACACACTTTTTAACTTCACTAGGCCTAAGTTTACTTGCTTCTAATAATCCAGTATCTACTGCACAAGCTGTTGAAAGGATTTAACAAAAAGAAAGTGCAGGTTGTTAGTAGTGAGCACATGGTTATCTTTCACAGAAGAGCAGCTAATATTACTGAAGCCTTCCTCCTCGTTTCAAAGATTCTGAGACATCTGCGATATTTCAATCCATCTATCCATCTATATTAAATGCCTATGAGATACCAAAACATTAAAAGAATGCACTTTTGACACTGACCACTAGCTACTTCTCAAGTCTTCCTACTTCTGCTTCTGTGACATCACTCTGAATAAAATAACATTTTCATATAAGCAAAGTATCTGTTAAAAAGTGCAATTAGTATGAAAGAACCATGCCATCCAAAGTCATATTCTGAGCATTAAGTAATTTTCCACTTTCATTTTGCTTCAGTCTTGTTACTAAGCACTTCCCGCTCATACCAGAGTAATGATTTCCTGTAGGTCAGTAACTGCAACATTGATTGCACTCACTTACAATAGGGATCACCATAGCACACTCCATATATGCAAATTCTCTTTCCAAGGCTGATTTACAGTCACTGGTCTCTCTATTTCTGAGAAAAGGGATTGACTGAGTCAAAATGCACTTGTTAGCCCCTGCCTGTCTCTCTCTATGGAGGATCTTGTAGATACACAGTAAGGTATTACTGAGTGACTATCCACACCAGTTCGCCAGGACATTCCTGGTTTACACCCAACACCCCTGCAGTTATTAATAGAAGTCTCTCTCACTTTCCAAGTTGAGTAACATATGATATAGTCACTTTATTGTCATAGACATTTTTTATCATGCTAGCCCTAGAACTGAGAATAAATGCCTGGGGCCAGCCACACTCTTGACTCATCCTTGTGCACTGATAGTGTACAGTGAAAAATGCACAAAATATTTATAGACTCAAATCCCCTCACAAGCCGTTAAAGCTGTCTAAATAGGAATCTCAAGATGGAGCCATCCTCTTAAGGAAGTCAAAAACTGAAAGGTAAATTACTAGGTCACAAAAAAACAGACAACTTAAGGACAAAATACAAATCTGCAAAAATTTAGTCTATTGATACTTGTCAGGAGTTATGCCCTTTTAGTTAATAATCTAGGTAACTCCATGAATTCTAATTTCTAAGCCTGTATTTTTCTATTTCTGCTAGTGGCAAAACTATACAACCAATCACCTTAGCTAGAAACCTTGGAAGCAAATTTTATCTTCTTTTTTCCCTCTGTACAGTCAATTGCGAAGGCCCATTAAATGTCTGGAGATATTTTTTGCTTGTCACAGTGATTTGCAAGTGCAAAGGACAGTTAATGAGGAAGGATTAAGAATGCTAAATGTGTAACATGTAGGACAAGTTGTCTTGCCAAAATGCCAGCCGAACCCCAAATAAGAATTCCTATTGCCAAACACATTGTTTTTATACATGGTTCCTTTCTAGACTCTATTTACCTCCCTCCACTAGTTCTGCCTCCTTCTAAAATAATATTGTCATTGAATGATACAATTCAAACTCTCTTTTTATCTAAAGACCTCACCCAATTTAATAGGCATGCACAGTTAGTTGTACAGTATTATTGGGAGATAACTAAATCACTCCCATTACCTGTTAATATTATCCTTAAAATATTGACTTGTGATTAAACTTCTTACCTATTTGTAATTTCACTCCATGTCCCCCTTTTATTTATCTGTTCTATCTCCTAATATTTGAACTCCTTTTAAAAAAGGAATATTCCTTAGGTATTTTTCTTTTAATTCCAACTTCTACTGCTTATTTAAAAGTTAAGAATCATTCTATATATGATGTTTGAAATTGAAAACTATTCCTGTGTACAGAATGGCATTCCTTTTTAGCTTTTTCTTATAAACTTAAACTCAAAACTCAGAATACTTTAAAATAAACTAGATACTTTAATCATATCTTTTATCAGTAATGGTGCTTTACAGAAATCTCAAATGCACTATTAAGTTCCACATTAGACTAATGAGCTATTACAATCTCAGGTTAAAAAAAAAGAGTAAAAAGAAATTATAGACAGTATGGTAAACTGAAGAGCATGCATATCCAGAATAAAAGACTTTCAATTTCTTCTTTTTTTTTTTTTTTTTTGTAGTGTTGAGTAAAGTGTGCCTTATAAAGATCTAACAAGCTGGTGTTTGAGATACTAGTTATGAAAAAAAAAAAAAAAACACTTAGGTCACCTAAAATAAAAGTGAGTGTGTACAATATACTTCTATAAAAAATAAAGTCAAAATGTACTTATTCTGCCCTTCAGATTTTTAAGTTTAAACGTAGACTATGTCTAAAATTATTCAGTCAAAATTCTCAACTTAGCTCATCCCTTTAAGTCAAATAAACAGCAAAATAGAAAAGAGTCACCAGCTCACTTGCACATCTGTTCATATCTGGGGCTCGGTGTCCATAGTACCCCGATGGGCATGAATGCAGGCACTCCCCATACTGACGCATGCCTTCTCTTCGAAGAAAGAAGAACAACTTCTGTTGACATCGACTGCACCCATTGTCCTTTGAACAAGACAAACAACCCTTGCAAATGGGATTTGATACATAACTAGCTGTAAAAGGAAAAAAAAAATAATGTTCAATCATCAATCTGATCAGACTTTTGGCCAATAGAACATGCAGAGATGTTGTATGTCTTTAATTAACGATGCATAGAAATGCTAAGTAAAATATCTTCTGCCACCCTTACCCTGAAAATGGTTAATACATAACTTAGAAACAAGAGGAAGTAAGACAGATGAATTAAAAGTTGAAACTGAAAGGTAGAAATGGTGGGCCAGACAGGGATGGACCTGATGGCAGGGTTGAATCACGGTCAGGAAACATGCCTGTGAGGAGCTGACACTTGGCTCTTATGTAGATGAGTCGTGAAGGCTGTCTGTCCACGAAACCAAATACTAGCATTCCCCCATTACAAATGACCAGAAAAGATGATTCCACTTTTTCACTTAGTCACTTCCATCTCACTTTACTTCCCTCCATTTTATTTGTTGGGTCAATTTTCCTAATGGAGGTCAATGGAGCAGGGGTTACAGTCCTATGTAAATATTGAAATAGCACCTAAAAAAATCATATTCTTCACTATATCTGGTGGTTTTTAAAAAAGCTAATTTAAGTGGAAAGAAATATGGTTTCTAGCCCCCCTAGTATAAACTTTAGAAATAATACAATCTGAAATCCCAATTTCTAAAATATGACTATACCAAGCAAGGTCACGAATCTAACAACATACAGATGGTCACACTGACTTCATTTATTGGTTAACCCACAAAAGAAAGAAATAGGGAAAATAGAAAACTCATCAATTACTGAAATTTTTAGCTTTGAGACTATATCCTATTCACCCTACCAATAATCTTTACTGCATTAAAACTTGTATCAAGCTTCAAGTATTCAGACTAGCAGCTCCACAACAAAGTACATTAAACCACACAGTCTCCCTTCATTTTAGTGATTCAACTTTCAGTAACATTCAGTAGCTGGTCTTTCTTCAATTCCCCAAACAATGACTAAGTCTACCTCACAGAGAACGGACCAAGGAACCAAGTCACTTCTGGCCAGGAATCAGGGCCAAGATAGCTCTTTAAATTGGCCACCCAGACCTACATCTGTTCACTTATTCCAGCACTTTGTTCTACCAATGTTCATTTTTTAAAAAAGACTTTTTTTAAAAAAGATATTCTCTTTTTTCCCCCAGTAAAATTTCAGTTTAGAGAGTTAATATAGTGTATTTATTTATATATTTTTTACATTATTATTCATTTTTGTACTGTGCTTGCTTTCTCCTCTCAGGTGTAGTCCCTATAAAATTCCATCACCAACTCACCTGCATATCACCACAGTCCTTTGTGCTCTTCCCGCCCCTGTTTTGATCCCTCTCCCTTCCCCTCCCCTGCAGAATATTCATAGACATTCTCTTGCTTGCATGTCTGTCCTTCCAAATAATTTGATTTACTACCTTATTTTCTTAAATCCGCAATTGTGGAGAAAACCAATCAATTCAGATGAAAAATTACTTCCTCAAAATAATTCGTAATAAAAATTTTAGCCAACTTTTCATAAATCCCATTACAAATGTGTGCATGTATGTTTATGTAATATGTGACTTGTATTTCTCATAGCTGTGATTGTACTTTATGTGTGGTATCATAAATGGCTCAATTTTAGTGAAGTTGTGAACATCTTTTCATGGCAACAAACTAGAACAATGTCATTCTCAAATTTCTTGGAAATGTCAGTTTCACTCGCCACCTCTACTTAACCACTACCCAGTTAATTATCCCCAAAACCACATTTATGAAGACCACAGCCAGTATGCTGGTCCTCAATTCAAAATGTCATTCTCAGTTTCCAGTCCTCTCAACATCTGGGTCATTGCTGAAAGTCTTCTTCCTCTTCTAGTTTCCATGATAACATTTCCTCTTACAGACCTAATTCCAAACTTCACTCGTGATTCTCATTAGTGTCATATCTCAGGCCTTTATTACTTCTCACTTAGCAACAGCACCCAATCTCCATGTCTACCTTACTTCACTCCACATGCTATTGTTGGGGTAATTTTCTTACTTTTATGTTCATTGTAGGATTTCTGTTACATCTTAACTCCATTGAGATAATTATGATTTATAAAGCATTTTCACATAGCTGACTGAAAGTAAGCCTATATTCCAATTTCCCCAGCTGCGTTCTGAAGTAGTTTTATTCTGATATTGTCATTGGTTCCTTGAGCAGGATATAAGGAATATCTGTTTCAAAAACTTGAATCAGTTCAACTTCTCTACAATTTGCCTACAATTTGGGGCAGTGGGAGGTTGGGACCAGTGTGGAAAGTTGGGGGAGTGGAACCTAACTGGGGATATTCAGTATCCATACAATGGATAAAATGGCTTTGGCAGGGTAAATGATGACTGGGGAGAACCTAACTCATTTTAATGTTCAGGGTTGCCTATGAACATAACCCACCTTGAACCCAAAGATCCTATGGCATATTTTCAGAAGCAATTTATGACTCTCTTTGTGAAAGAGAAATTTCTTTACCAGGAGCAGCCTGGTAAAGAGGGTAGGGGCAGGGGTTGCTGGCTGGAGCTGACTGCTTTCTCTCCTCCATTTAACCACAGATTTGAAATCAAGGCACTCATGCTAAGCTTAACTTCATGAAAAAAAGAGAATTTAGAGATTTACACAATGGCAGAATAGTTTAAAGAGACTTTTCTCTGTACCACGATCATTACAAACTGAAGCTGAAACTACACTTACCTTCCAGTTCCTAAAGTAAACCAGGCCCTGTATTATGATAAATCATGCTCCATAGTAAGAAGAGAATTACACAAACCACCAAATCAACATAAATTAAAGACCTTTTGTTTCATTTGTTTTTATGTATCAGAAGCTAGCTTTCATCTTGACCACAGATGTCAGAGTCAACAAATTGAGCTCTACTTTGTTTAAAAGGTATTTTTAAAATCATGTAAAACATTGCTTCATTTACTTGAACCTTGACTAAATTAATGAAAATGAATTAGGAAATACTACCCTGAGTCCCTATCTTAACTACTCTTTATAACCCTGAACATGAGGAATTCTTTTAACACAAAAGTGATGTGAGCCACTCCTACCCTAAGTGTTCTCTCTTATCTGCCCCCACCTTCTATCATCATTACTAGTGTTCCTCGATGCTAAAGGACAAGAGCACACCTCATTTTTGCTGTTTAAAGCTTCATGTCCCAAACTTCAGATAGACTTTTCAGTTTAATTGACCATTGTCCAGTGTCAACTATCCCAGTCATCTCCCTGCTATAAATCAGTAGTTTAACAATTCAATGAGAACTTCATCTGTTAGGCAATAACTATACCTATCACTATGTTAAAAGCCAGGCAAAAGTAGACCTTGAAACATGATTACAGAAACCTACTTTGTCAGGATGTTAATAAGTCAAGTGGCTCTGCCTATTACTATGAGATTTAATTCAAGTGTGCAGGTGAATAAACAGATCTTCATTTCCAGCTTTGATGACCATGTTTATTTGCTCTCTCTGTAAGCTTCAACTTTTCCAACCCTAAAGCCTGCTGAGATCCAGAGCTTCATCATTCCAACCAAAACACTTTTCTAAATCTAGACACACCCAGAATTCTAAATGAAATATATCATAGAAAACATTAAAAATCCTCAAAAAGGTATTAGAGTGATACTACCACAAACTCTCACATACTTCCTTTACAGAGAAAGAGATAAGTGGCTATTGAAAAGATCATGAGGTAGACACCAGGTAACAATACCTACATCATTAACAAATATATTGAGAGGAAAAAAACAGCATTAAATGAAACATTTACTCTTAATTCTAATTGAATTGTGTTCCTCTTAATCGCAACGTTCGGTTTTCAAATGAGTATTATAAGTTTGATCTTTTGTTAAATCCAGTTATTAACATTTTATCCTATAGTACATTTTATGTAGGTGTTAAATGTACATCTGTTTCTAATATACTCCTAACACTTTTTTAAAGTGTTCCCCTGTTTCTGGAGTTAGCCCTTGCCAAGTAAGAAGAAATCTAAATTCTTTCTAGGTGAAAACATTCATTCCTGACAAAAGGTACAGGTTTCTAACACTGAAAATAATGGGGCTGAACAATACACTGTTGGTGTCTTAGCCTCACTCCAATTTGCTGGTTAATTGTACAAGTCCAACAGATCTTTTAAGTGAATAATTACTATTTACATGATCAATCAAGCATGTCATAAAATTACTAATATGTGCTTCTGCCTAACCCCAAATTCACAACATATATGTAAAACGAAAATCTTCTCTTTGGCACCAATAACAGAGAACTTACATGTTGGATCCTATACAAATCGAGTGGGACACAGATGCTCCACTTGGGCTTGGCAACGCTGGGATAAAATCCTGTAATCATGTGTACTACCAAGCTCAAGCTCAACCGCGCAATCAAGGTCATGAATTAATGAGCTACATGAGATTTGACCAAAATAAGAAATGCCTATCTTAGGATATTTTGCTTAGTTTGACATAAAACTAAATATTTATAGAAAATATTATCATAAAACATGTAATCTGATCTTTGCTGCAAAAACAAATTTTAACAGCCTAGATGCTCACCATTGTAATCATGTCCTAGATAGAAAACAGATGCTAAAATTAAGTGTTAATAAAGCTTAGAGACAAATTTCTAAAAATTTCTAACTAAATGTCCATTAAAGATTTAGAGGAACTCAATTAACAACATGAACTTAATCTAAAAAAAGTTGAGCATAATAAAGGGAACACTTGGATTCAAAATTCTTAAAGAACAATATTTACAGGAATGAGGCTTATAAACCTTTACCATCGAAAGAAGTATAAGTTTTAAGAAATACATATTCACTGGCTGTCTAATGTTATTTGATCATTCGTAATACTATTATCCACCTAACATAGGTCAAATTGGAAAGACTACATCCTTAACTGTAGACATAATCTTTGGGAAAACATTTCCAAAAATTGACAACCCCCCCATATGGAAATCACTAGAGATAAATATTCTTAAAGATATCAGGAATAAAGGTCTTTGATCATATGGTTTTGCTGCCCTACCAAATTATGAATCTCACTGTACAAAACACAAAGCCAAAAGAAAGATATCAAAACTCTGAGGCAGAGTGAGAGTAACAATTTTAAAACAAGAAAGTGCTAACATCATCACAAAATGAAGAAATTTACAATTATAAGCTATGAATTACTCTCCAATACCAGCATCATTTGAGTCGTTCTCCTCCTAGCTTGGCACTTCTGGGATACATTTACACCACAATTAGCTCCAATCATGGTGCAGTTCACTGGATATTATGTACACAGAACAGGAATCAGAGAGCCTTGACAAAGCATATGTCATGCATGCTGCAAGTCTGACTTCACAAGATGTCACAGGGAAACCCACAGCACTCAATCACTGCAGGTTAAAGGAAGAAGATGAACCAAGATATGGTTGCAAAGTAAATGTGGATGAAGTCTCCAGAAGATGATAAACATATTTTCCTTCTAATTTAACAAGTCACAGACATCTTTAAACTTTTAAAACAGTCTGCCAAAACTGGAGGAGACTGCAAGAATGTACCAAATCAAATAATCATGCAGTCAGAAGAAAAATAACTTTGGTTCAACACATTTTACCTTGAGACAAAGCAGTATCCTTTTAACATATTTCACCCAAAACGTAAGCAGCTGAAGCAGATGTGTGTTGCACATCTGGAGGTGGGAACCAAACACCAGCTGAAGAGCCTCTGCATGCTTGTCGATTGCAATGCAAGGCACTTTAGGTGCTTTTTATCAGCACACATCAGGTCCCTATCCTCAGGACTCAGCACCACAGAGAGAAGTTCAAGGAAAATTATAGGTAGATATTGACATGCAAGTACCAAACACCAATCAACTGAAAGTTACATTCCAGCCTATGCCAGATTGAGGAATTCAGGTAGGACCTAAGAATTCAGATGAATTAAATGACATGCAGATTTTCTCCAGAAACAAGTTTCCAGAAACAGTTAATAACCAAGTCAAATAAAAAGTAACACACATGTGTGTGTGCACGCACACACACACACACAGCACTATGTGTAGACCCTGATAAAATCATGATAAAGTATTTTCCGCAACATACCCTTGCTTTGGGAAGCCAAGCATTGTAAGTAGCATTCTCCCCACTGTGCACCCCACAAACATTTTGAATCAAAAATCCCAATGCATATCTCTACACTAGATGTTAATTCTGACAGGTATTGGGGAGAAAATGTACAACTACAAATGGGAGCAATCATCACAAAACTAAGCTATTAAAATGGACAAAATATTACACCAGCATCATTAGCTCTTCAGCATCTATAGCTGCTAACATCAATAAGTACTAGTTGTTCAAATCAGAGAAAAATTTAAAGTGGTTTGACACTGTTCATTTCTCCAAAGATCTATGATGTCTGGAAACAAAGGAAGGATCACATTATTGTATAAAACAAGCCACTTGATTGAATCCATGAGAGAGAAAATTTACTCCATAAGACTGTTCTAATGCCAAAAAAAAGCAAGCTTCAAGTTAGAATGCGTGCAATCCTATAAGCCGTAACTAGAAAGTGCTGTGCAGCGCAGATTGCTTGTGCCAAGTGTTGGCTTGGGTTTTCACAACATACTTAAAAGACCCCATGGAAATGTTGACAGACTGCTGGTGCTAATGGTAACTCTAACATGAGCAGATCTAAATATATACATTTATGAAGATTACGAAACCACCACTCCTACAGGGCTGAAGTTTACACAAGGAGATAACCCAATTATTTAAATAGAAAAAGAACAAACTGCTCATAGAGCCAGATTTTTATTCTAGAAAGTATTTAAATACTTCTTATACTAACACAACCTCAAAATAGTTTTGCAGACTTCCTAAGTACTGTAACAAAAGTGCCATAATGCTTGACCTATACAATTGCTTGTGGGAAAAATCTCCCCTTCTGCCTATCCAAAGATTGAATTGTTATCTAAAAGGGGAAGAAGGGCAGGAGAGTCTCTTCAATGTATATTCCCATCATGTACAACTTACCCAACTATCCATCTTGTTCCACCTGCTTCCCAGAATAGGAACTAGCTTGCCAACTCCTATTTATTCCACTATTTAAATAAGTGGAAAGAAAACTGGATGACTATTTGATATTATAAACACACCTCTAAGAAGTTTCAGTGTCATAAGTAACCAGATTAAAACTCCACGTGTTTCAGGGGTGGAGACTTCTGTGGGTTTTAAAATTTTCTTTAAATGAAGACAATAGGAGAAAAAATAAGTTAACCTGAGGATTATTATGCAATAATTATTCCAGAATACAAATGAGAGATTTATTATATTCAATATAGGTCACTGTTGGTAAAGTCTCACGTACAATAAAAAAATTCAGAATGATTCACAACTAAATCTCCAAACCTATGCAGAATTTAATTCTCAAATTTTTACACTTGATCTTAGCCAAAAGGCCGAGAAGCGATAATTAATTCTCAAATTTTTAAACCAATTGTCTGCATTTAACATTTATAAACAAAGAAAATGAACTTTGAGAAACATGTTACGTGACAAATTGCAGGCTATGGGCTTTCATACTTTTTGAAAGTAATGCTTATTACTCAATTTCTGTTTATCAAAGTGAATAAACAGATCAGAGAATTTAAGAAACCTTTCCAAAGTCATACAGCTTGTCACTGACAAAGTTGGATCCAGTTCTGACCTCCCATTTCATAATGCAGTCCTCCCCTCCCCCTTTTAAGATGTCTATGCAAAGCACCTAGGGGAAAAAAACTGCACTAAGATCATGATTAAAATGGTGAGAACTTTTCTTTCAAATTAGGCTGTATCCTTGTAATTTGCTCACTGCTCCTTTGCTCTGTTTTTAGCTACAGCAAAATAATCAAAGTTCCTTTTGATGGTTAGTCACTAAGAGCACTATACTAATTCTTTCTTAACATACAACTATATTAAGCCCCATAAACCAACAAAACTAAGATGTCCTCTACAAAACACTTCCAAATAAAACTGCTGATACATCAAAAAGGATCATAGGGGAAACTGAGTTATAGGTTTCTTCTGCCAGGGGTTAAAGAATTATAAAAGGTAAGTCTTTAACTTTGGGTATACAGAACTTTTTAAAAAGGGATCGCCACTTGACAAGTTCAAAGAAAAAAACAATCACCCCCAAACCATGCAATTTCCTGCAAATGGGCCACTCTCCTCATTGTCTTTGAAGACAGATCCTGTCCTGGCCAAAGGGCCTTTGAAGTGACACAGCAAGCATACCTGTGTAATTAGAAAGAGGGATGCACATTCAAATGATCAAAACTAGACTTTAAAGATGAGCTAATGGGGGAGGTATGGCCTGACCAACTGACAAGGAGAAACTTCTGTTTTAGACACTCTGGGAGAGCAATTTACTGTTGCTCCCTGACCATGATTCTCCTGAGTATTAAAAGCTGCAGGCGAATGGCACATACAATAATGAAAAACTGTAAATAGTGCCTGGGCACTCTCAAAAAAGAGCATGTGCGTGTATATACAGACACAGGGGTTAAAGTCTGTATATACATGCAAACACTGCTACTTTTGCTTGTATACATGCAGATGTATACATGTGTTGTTTTTCTGAACGATTTGAATATACATTATGAACATTATGCTCTTTCACCTTGAAGTTCTTCAATGTTCAGTTAAGTATTTCCCTAAAACAAAGATATTATCTTATATTGACCATATGGACACAACACTATTTTCTAATTCACAGACCATTTACTGTTATTCCAAAAAGGTCCTTTATATCTACCTTTTTTTTTTTTAAAGAGGTATCCCATCCACAATTAGAATAATGCACTGCATTATTAGGCTATATATCTCTTCCACCTCTTTTAATCTGGGAGTTCTCTTTCCCGAGCCTGATTTTTTGGAAAAGAATAGATATGCTATTTACAGAATGGTCATTTGGGTTTGTTGAATGTTCCTTTGTGACTGTCCCAACACTTGGGGAATAGTATATGAAGAAATACTATGTCTTTTTTTTTATGGACATCAAGACATACATGATAAATTTGATTGCACTATTAGTGGTTAACTTTTATCCCTTGGTTAAGATGGTGTCTGCAAGGTTTCTACCTGTGAAGTCACAATTTTTCCCTCTGTAATTAAAAAGTAATTTTTGAGGAAATACAATAAAAGTGTATAAATAAGATATTATTCATTGAACTTTAAGTTTTAGCATCCATTGATGATTAGTTTGTTTTTTTTTTAAAGATTTATTTATGCACACAAAAGCTGGGGTACAAGCCAGAGTCATGGGAGGTGAGAGGATTCACCAGACAGAGTGGGGAGCAGAATAGGCAGACCAACTGAAATACACTGCTGAGGGCAGCAGCAGGCGAGGCAGGAGAGGTCTGCTACACCATGTGGGTCCCCTTCCTGGCCGGCAGCAGGGATCGAACTTGTGCTGCAGTGGCTGCGGTTTGCTTCATAGTGCATTGCTTAACCCACTGCACCACCAGGGAGGCCCTCATTAATGATTCTTATCTAAATCAACTATTATCCTAATCATTATCAAAAGTGATCTTTTTTGCAAGATTTTTTTTTTTTAAATTTATGTAGTAAGAGCTAGAGTGGAGGCCAGAGCTACAGGGGGTGAGAGGATTCACCAAAGACAGAGTAGGAAAGCAGAACAGGCAGACTGACTGAAATACACTTCTGAGGGGAACAGCTGGTGAGACAGGAGAGGTCTGCTGTGCCATGTGGGTTACCTCCCTGGCCAGGGATTGAACTCATGCTGCAGTGACTGGGGTTACCTTGATAGTGCTGAGACTAACCCCTGTGCCATCAGGGAGGCCCCAAAGGTGACCTTCTAACTCCATCATTCCTTCATCATTTATTTGTGGACATCCTAGAGTTAGGAAGAGCCTCTTCCTCCCCCTCTTCGTACATTTTTCTGCTTGTCTGTTTATATGAGTAGAAAGTCATAACTTTATCAGTGAACTATAACTTCTTATAATATACAATGGTAAAATTATCCTAGATTTGTTAGTCTTTCAAAATGCTGTGGTTTTTAAATTGTATTTCATACAATTAAGCAGTGTACATACTGATTTATAAAAATTAGCAATTTCTACAAATTAGTATGTATAGCATATTACCAAGTATGTTGGGAAGTAGAGAGGAAGGAGATCTGATTTACTCTGAAAGAGCTAAGAAATAGGTGGTAATATGAGTTGGTCTTAAAGAGCAAGTAGAAGTTTCTCAGCTGGAGAAGATCCCAAAAAGACCAAGTGGTAGGGTTCTCCCTGGTGGCGCAGTGAGTTAAGCAACACACTATGAAGCAAACCGCAGCCACTGCAGCACGAGTTCAATCCCTGCCACTGGCCAGGGGAGGTGACCCACATGGCGCAGGCAGACCTCTCCTGCCTTGCCTGCTGCTCCCCTCAGGAGTGTGTTTCAGTGGATCTGCCTGTACTGTTCCCCACTCTGTCTGGTGGATTCTCTCACCCCAGCCCCTGCACCTCTGGCCTGTGCCCCAGTGCTTGTATGCATAAATAAATCTTTTAAAAAAAATTTTAAAAAGACCAAGTGGTATATGCACAGATGTATGCACTGAGTTGGGGAACACCAGGATGAAGAGTTCGGTATATCTGATCCTAGTAATGATTGTTCAGACAATAGCAAAACCAACAAAACAAGCTGCTCAATATTTAACTTGGCTGCAAGAAAAAGCTTTTGATAAACCAGAAATCAAGTTGATAACACCAAAGAAGATATGACCCCAGAAGTGTTATTGGGGACTTTAAAAATGTGTATTTTTTAAAATGTGGAAGGAAATAGGTTTGGGTTCACAGTCTATTTTTCTAAATTAAATAGGAATAAAGAGGGTAGTCTCAAAGAATCTACTCACTTAAAACAGTCTACTCACGTGCAAAAAAAAAAAAAAAAGTAATATTCTTTAGAATTCAGTGTTTCACAGAAATTCCTGATGAATCCAAACATTTTAAGCAACATGTACAAAAGGATACATTTGGGGAAAAAATAGAATAATCACAAGAGAAACATGAAGAAGTCTAAAGTTCCCTAAGATGTATGGAGAAATTTTTGGAGCAAAGTTGATGAAGAGAAAAAGTTAAATACAAATTATTAAGGTATAAGATAGCATTAGATGAAAGAGAGAGAATAAATTTTGTTTTCTGCTTTCATTTTGTATGTGTTAAAAATAAATATCTTAAAAAAGAGAAAATCAAGAGTGGCTTAAGGAAAAAATTATTAAAACATTAAGCAGGCAAGAAGACCCTAATGAAGTATATCTCATATTTCTAAAATACTGAGATGTTGGTTGCTGAATAAATGAGAGAGGAATTTTAATAAGGGAAATAGATAAATGTCTGATTTTTAATAAGCTGGGGGAAACTGAACTTTCAAAATTCCAAAGCGTACAAGAGGCTTTAGGACACTAGGGTTATAAGAACCTCTAGTACAAAATAATTACAAACACCTATTCAGATTATAACTCTAAGAGTAACTCATATCAAAAGTATCCTCATTATCTTCCCCTGCTTTTCCTACATTCGTATATATTTATTGATATGCACACTAATTGCTAGGGATAAAGATATAGAAATACATACACATACAATTTTTGTAAGCTTTGAAAGTAAATTGTAGACATAGCAATATTGCATGCTAAATTCTTCAGCATGCACACTCAATAAGGACATTGTCTCACATAACCACACTATCATCAGACCTTAGAAACTGAACATGTTTAAAATAATTTTACTAACACTTTCTATATTCGTATTTCCTTAGCTATCCCAAAAATGTTCTGGTTTTCATCTATAAGAAACAAATCAAGGACCATTGTACTTGGTTTGTTTCTTTAGTCCATTTAATTTGGATTAGCTCCCCCATTATTTTATTTGACTTCCGTGATATTGATATTTTTATACCCAGGCCACTTGTCTTGTAGAATATCCTACAACTGCATTTGAATGACAGTGGCCACATAATTAGATTCACCATTTTGCCATTATTGATATGGACAATTTAATCTGAGCAGGGATCATCACCATCCTAACACCATTAGATAAAAGTTTACTGGAGAAAAAAATCACCAGAGAGATTACTTATTAATCTCCAAAAGGGGAGTTGCTTTCATGATAGAGAGTTGGCCAAGTGATCAAACTGAGCATCACCTAAAATGGAACAAACTATATCATGTTCCTCCTGGTATAAGGAAACAAGAGTACACATCTATATAAAATATTACCAAGATATATTCTTGTGTATCTCCAACTCCACTTACAGAGCTAGAATTTTATTGTAGATATTTGCTTCTTTTTCATTTTTTTAAAGATGTATTTATTTATGCATATAAGCACTGGGGCACAGGCCAGAGGTGTGGGGGTGGTAAGAGAATCCACCAGACAGAGCAGGATGGAGAACAGGCAGATTGACAGAAACACACTGCTGAGGGGAGCAGTGGGCAAGGCAGGAGAGGTCTGCTACACCATGTGGGTCCCCTCCCTGGCCGGCAGCAGGGATCGAACTCGTGCTGCAGTGGCTGAGCTTTGCTTCATAGTGCATTGCTTAACCCACTGCGCCACCAGGGCGGGCCCTTTTTTTCATTTTTATTTACAGTACTCTGAGAATAACATTTCAATAAGGAATACAGCAAAAGAGGACAAGAACTAATACATAGGTTTCCACTCAATATAAGAATCAACGATGATACCCATACACTAGTGTGCATGAATACGTAGACTTGAACCCGCACACATTAAGACCAAAGGAGTGGTAGAGATGAGAAAATAAGCTACTTTCTGAGAAAATCAGTTAAATCATTGTGGTGCCTAAGTATTTCTAGGGCCACCATGTATATGGTTATGTCCTAAAGCACTAGGGAGCACTGTTCATATAGAGTATTTTTTAGAGTATTTTTCTGCTAAAAAGGATCTAAGGCAGAATTTCCCACCTGATGACCATGAGCCCTATGTAATGTGAAGAAGTAATTTGTTTTAGCCACATATTTTTCCCTCTAAAATCTTACAAATGGAAATTCAGATTTCTTGGTTTTTCTTGAATGAACAGATGGTAATGCCCACCTTCCTTTCTGATGACCATCAACTCAAGCTAGCTAGAGAGCAGCTTCCTCCATTCAACAGGCATGTACAGTATGCTTCAGTTCATCACCCTGTGTTCTAGCTGGTGACCAACCTTATTCACAGAAATAGCTGCCTAGTCTCTGAGGACCACCATGCCCTAGAGCTCATGCTCATGGACATCCTTTTCCTTATACCCAATTCACTTATAAATTGGAAGGTTGAAGTCATCTTGCTAACCAATGCAGACTTTCCCACTGTGATTGATTAATCATGAGATGATAGCTTTTTTATTAGAACCCAATAGAATTAAGTCAGAATAGAGAAAAAGATGTTGTATCTAAGTAATATTAATGAAAAACAAGAGTAGGTACAAGTATTAAACTATTTTACACATACTTAAAATGTACCTTAATTTCATACATAACAATCACTTAGTAAAATGATTTGCTCACTGTAAAGTCTAGGCTCATAGAGCAAATTAAAGAACCTCCTGAAAGATTGTGTGATAAAGTCAAAAATAATGAAAGAAAAGCAGATTTTACTAAGAATCAAATCTTAATGTGGCAAAATAATAGGAAAAAATATAGCAACCTACAATCAAGGGTCCTTTTTTGGTATAGTGAGTATTTGCAAATCAACATGGAGAAAGGTTCTTCTAGTAGAGGATATAAACAAACTATTTAAGCAAATAGAAATAACCAACAAAGAAATGGAAAGATGCACACTAAAATATGTTCAACCTCACCAGTGACCAAAAATGCAAATTAAAATGAGGAGTCAACCTCACCATATTAAGGTTTAGGAAACTGATGATTAAAAACTACCAGTAAGCATTTAGGAAATGGGCATGTCATCTACTGTTGGTGGTAATGTAAATTAGTAAAGATCTTCTAGAGTATAATTTAGCAATATTGAACTTTTCCTTTAACCTCGTAATGTCACTTTTAGACATCTTGAAGAATTGGACAAATACATAGTTAAACCATGTACATCACAGCATTGACTTTAATAGTAAAAAATATAGTAAACAGCCAAAATATTCATTACTAGAAACTATTAACTTAGATTTAAAATAATGAATTTAAAACTCATTTATTGTTCATAGCAATTTTGGTTAACATGTAAAGAATTCTCTTTCCACAGAGAACAATGAAGGGAGAGGAGTTGATTATAAGAACGATTCAGTATGCTGTATTTGTTTATTAAACAAACATATATTATATGTTGTGGGATATTTTGGAGAACTTACTGACAGTGTTCTCATGACATTTTAGTCCTTAGCTTTTTCTTCATTCAGTGGGATTCACTGAGTCAGGGGAGACTTTCTCAAAGAAAGAACTAACTACGAGTGCTCAAATTTTGAATTTCCAAAGGGAATTTAAAAAGTTTTGGAAGAGATTAAAGCCTCTCCTTTATTATAACACTGATTTAATAATCACAAACCAGAGACACAAGAATGAAAAAGCTTCTGTCCTCAAGAAGCATGGAAACTAGGCTCTATCAGAGCCAAGTATCTGCTTAAACAAGATCAAGATCCCAGGAGCTGGGGTAAGAAGAGAACAGCTACTCTCAGTTGAGTGGGTCTCTACGAGGGACCTACGCCCTAACCCTAGGGGAATCTTGGGACAAGAGAACACCCACAGCCTGCACTGTTAAGTTGGGGAACCAGACCAGTAGATATCTGCAAAGCCTAAGAAATAAGGAAGTAGCGGTGTCCAGGAAGACCCTTCTCCCCAGACACTTAGCACCAGGAGAAGCCTGGGAATGAGGCATTTGTAGCAGCAGGACCTGAGAAGCACCCTCAGAGAAGTGCCCAAAGATATATTTAGGGGATGATCTAAATAATCTCACATCACAAGAGGAGCTTGGAAAAGCTAGAGAGACCAGAGAGGTCACATCAGGACAGAAAACTCAAGAGTGTGTGAACAGAGGAACCCCCCTGGGAATGCATGGCATGGCCTGGGATGTGCCGGGGTAGACCAGGAGAGCCAAGAGCTTAGAGCAGCAGCCACAGCACAAGCAGCAAAAAGTGGATAGTGCCATAACTGTGACAGAGGCCTTCATTGCTTTCCCCTGTCTGATAAACTTGATGCAAACCTTGGTGAGAAGGACAGAGGGGAGAAGAGGAAGGGCAGAGCTCATTGTTCATGAAATTGGAAAAACACTTAATTCATATAGTACGTGAAGTTACCCGGATTAATTTTCTACTGCTAAAGGGAATAAGACCTCAAGATAGAAAACTAAATTCAAATTTAGAAAATGACTCTATTGCACCTTGGATATGTATCTTACAAATTTCTATCTTCTGCATGCACACAGCAAAATCTTAAACAGATGCAAAATGCCACTGTTAAGTGGTTAATGGAGAAAGGTAGAATAAGTTGACTTTTTTTTTTTTTTTTTACAAATGGCACTTTATAAATTTCCTATAGTAAACCTGCACTGTTTTTTACATAATAGAAAATAAAGCTATTTGGGAAATAAAAGATTTATGATGATGATTCTTTTTAAAATATTTAAAAGACATTATTTTAGGATACTAATTTGGTTTTTGAAACAATTTTGTAACTAAAAGTAATGGAACATTTCTCTATACTTCTTAGTTTTTACTTTGTTATTCAGAGTTTCAGATACAAAATACAGAAAAATAAATCCTTAACTTCCATCAGTGAGTTACCTGGAAAAAAATAAGACTTTGAAGTTACCTGCTCATCCACGTGGAGAAATAATTGGGCAGGAAGAGTTACTGTCTCTTTAAAAAAACACATAAAATCCTAATTTGCTTAAAATACACACAGGAACCCAAAGGCCTTAACCTTAATTACAATTTCCTCCAAGTAGAACATTCATAAGCTTTAAATCCCTTTACTGAGTTTTATTGCCAGTAATTAAGCAAAGTATACAGAACTGAGTGTGTATGCTTAAATTTAATAGAATTAAGAAGCATTTCTGTCACTTAGTCCCCTTTTTTTTTAATACAGAATGGAAACACTTAAGAAGGAAAAGGAGGAGTGGTGGGAAGAATTCAGAATAGGTGAGAGAGATTTCTAGATTAGTTCAGCATCCACATACATAAATTGGGTCCTATTTATATAAAAAATATGCTTTAATTATCCTTAAACTTTCCAAAAACATAGTTACTGGAACAGCTGAAATCAAGATTGGCTTTTTAAACGGCCACACCACCTTAGCCAGCAAAGCTTGAAAGCCTTGCTGTGCAAACTGTGGTACTTGGACTTACAACAACAGCATCACCTGGAGGCAAAATGTTGGGCCTCACCTAGTGAATCACAATCCACATAATAACAAGATCCCCACTGTAGGGTAAAGGTTGATCAGGTATTTCCACCCTCCCACCACTGATGATGGACACCTGGGGTGCTGCGAGCATTCCAGGGTGGGCATGTGCAAGTGAGCGCCTCTGAGTTGGGACACCGGCATAAATGGGTGGCGTCATGAGGACGCCAGAACTGCAAGGAACAGCCAACCTACAGGACGAAGGAGCAGCAGAGAGAGAGAAGCAGCAGCCGAGAGGGTGAGATGCGCTGGGGGCTGGGAAGCCTGCCAGCCTCCCGGCCCCCCGGCACCCCTGTCTGCCATGTACCTGGCCACCTCTACTAAATAAAGTATGAAAAGCAACCGAGGGCTCCAAGATTCTCCTTCCCTAACCTGTCTGCCCAGAACCATCCCGAACCTTGCTCCAGTGCTGCCTTCCTGCCGCTACACCCACTATTCATACACTCCACATTGCTTAAAGGTATTCATATCAAAGTTCTGTACCCTCCCCCACAAAAAAGTAATAAATCTCTGCACCTGAATACATTAAAATTACCCCCCCATACACAGAAAAAAAACAATTCCTAAAAAAAAATCATATACATGTCTTTCAGAAAAATCAGAATTCATAACTGAAGTAGAATCTATCTATTTTTCTCAACCTCAGACTGAAAATTGCAAACAGACTGAAGTGCAAGAGAAATTCAAAAGGTAGAAGATTTATTCCCCAGAGTAATAACTTGACCCAATGCAACCTGCCGTATGGGAAATTACTGTCACAAAGTTCCATCCTAGTTCAGGTTACATAATAGAGTGATCTTCCCCAAAGCTGAAAAAGGAGCCTGAACCATATACTATATAAAAGAGAACAAATATTAGAAAATATAAAAGTTAAGGGTTTCAAGCTTTCATTCATTGAAATTTACAACCCTCATATTGGAATTTACCCTAAATTTAAAACCCACACAAATCTGGCACATATCAGAGTCTAATGGGTCTTGCCACATTGGATCAGACTCACAATCCTTCCTGTCCAGGATTCTGATGATGGCACCAAGGGACATGCTGTGGGGAGAATGGCTGTTCTTTGATGTCAACCTCAAAGGTTAGGAGTGTACCCAAAACATCCTAGTTCCCTGTAATAACCCATTATGGATCTGTCATCCACAAATTTAGTTAAACCATATTTAAGGTTATTTATATTTTCCACCCCTACTTCCTTTTAGAGTAATCAGTTCCATAAGTTTATGACTAGCTGGGTAAGGTGATATTCTCTAGTCCCAGTGCTCACCAAGTCTTGGAATAAGGCAGTGTACTCCTATCAATATTATTCCTATCATCCATGTCATCAAAGAAGGTACTGTATCTCCTTACAGTGCTTGTGTTGCTATAGAATGCTCTTTTTTTTCCTCCCCATGGGCAGAAAATCCTATCTTGACCATTTTAGAATTCTTCAATCTTCTCTATTTCATTATTATATTCCATTGTATTTTGGAGGGATTATCAGTCCTTTACAATGAATGGATTTACTATTAACTTATTCAAAGATAAGAGCGCACCGTCCACTTAGTTTTTAAAAGCATTTTCTGCTTCAGGAGTCCTGGAGTCCCTTCATTAATATTAAGAAACTAGAAACTTAAATTCTCATGCTTATAACTTTCTATCCTTGTTCCTGTTTTGTTTTCCCTTCACCCTTACACTTATGTGAACATAAAAGCATCCGCTTCTTTCTATTTCTGCACACTTGGGTCAGCTCAAGAACTTGCCTTAAAATTTCTCCCCATTGGGTGGGACTTTTACGACTAGTAGAGATTAATGTCAGCAGCCAAAAGTAGAACGTGTGTACTCAAAGTAGTAAATTACAACCACTCATTGTCAGCCTTTAAGACGCTCACTTGCTACACATTTTCTTTGTAGAAATATGTCCTTCATTACACCTGTGATTCCTTAGTCTAAATCAGCTTGTCAACCATTAGCAACATAAGCAGACTCTCCAATTATATGGTGACAAAGTGTTTTCAGACAGTCAAATCACCTTCCGATATACATAGGTATTTGGATTAAATTCTTCAATGTCCTAACACCTGGGCATGATTAGTCTTAGGGAAAACAATTATAAGGTTTTATAGATGTTTTGTGGTGTAATATTTTATGTGTTAGTGATATGTCACTCAGGGAAGTATTAATAAGAACTGAGTTCTTTTTCCTCTGTACTACACAAACCCATGTGATACAATAACAAGAATGGGGACCACAACAGATTCCCCTTTAACCAAACTTGACTTGGGCTCCTCTGAGCACTCTTCTCCATTAGGTCTCAACCTTAACCCCAATTTAGAAACAATCCCTCACCCTTGATATCAATATTCTCAATATCTCACTAAATTCCTCATCCCACACTCTTGATATCTAATCACATTCCTCACACCCTTCTCTTAGTATCTGATCACATTCCTCAACCCCATCTCTTGAAATCTGATCACCTTGTCTGTCCTCAGCAAGAATCCTTTCAGGTGGTCTAGTAAGAATTCCCCTGCCCTTTTAGTAATTTTGCAGCTACCAGTCTCCTCCCCTCACCTCATCCTTGGATGTAAATCCCCATTTTTCTTTGTACTTGGAATTGAACCTAGTTCTCACCCGTGATGTCTTTTCTCCTATTGCAATAGCTCCTGAAGAAAGTCTATTTCTACCACTTCACCATCCAACTATAGTTTTTCGATAACCACAAAGAAAATAAGATAACAATTAATAGCAGTTATGAAACTTTGAAAGTAAAGCTGTAGAGAGGGGGAAAAAAAGAAAACACTTCTAGAGAAGCAAACACATGTTCCTCCTTCCACCATCCCCTCTGGGTGAGCAGAGAAATGAGAGCTCAATGGAGCAAGCGCTACAGGAGGACCCACCTTGAGGCTGAAACCTGGGAATGAGGACAGAGCTACAGAAATCTCTACAAAGTATGCAGGGTCATCCAAAATAGTAAGCTGTAAAGCAGAATCAAGATATTTTCTGACATGAAGGATAGCAAAAAAAAAAAAAAAGGGGGGGGGTGGGGGTGGTGGTGGAAGATGGAATCTAGAAAACAGGGTCTCAGACAAAAGGAATTCCTAAAGTGGTGGTGAGAGAGCACCAAGGTATAGCTGTAAAGTAGTCTCTAACTCCCAGATTGTACACTCTAATATACTAAAATGAGATTTAGGCAAACTGAATGAGCTTAGAATTGAATTAGAGTAGCACAGAAAAATCACCTCCAAAGAAAACTACCAGCAGGACAGGAAAGGACATGGAATAAATATACAGACAAACCCTATAGCTCAGCTGTGCTTGTAGTGTTATGAGAAGAGGAACACCAGCTCACCATCTGTCCAAAATTACAATACATCTAGACTGGAAGAAGGGGGCAGAGAGGTAGGCTTGAGAGCACAGAAGAAGGCAAGTGGTAAGCTACATCCTCGTGCCCGTCATGGAAATTCAGTGGATGACGTCCCAAATTTAAAAACACAGGTGTAGCAATAAAAGCATGCCATGAAGATTCTAAATTCTGAGACAGTTGGGGAGAGATAGTAAGAGGACAAGGGCCAGGGTTTTTTTTGTTTGTTTGTTTGTTTGTTTTCATAAGAAGCCTGGAAGAACCATTTGACTCTAAATTATGTGTGTGTAAAACTTTGATAAAAACAAAATTTTAAGACAAAGGATGTGCTTATTTCCTTATAATATTACTAATGAATGATTTATTGACACTTAGGAAAATTTCAATTTTATAGGATTACATTAGAATTCCAAACTAAAGATTCAATTACATAGTACTTACAAAGTCAAAGAGAAAGAAATATACAGCTGAATGTTAATATTTTGTGGGCTGTCAGCAGTTCATTATCTATCACAATATTCAAATTTCCAGATTTTTCTAATTGCCACCAATTTGAAAAGTAACAAAAAGCCTTTAGAATCTAGAGTCTCATTCTACAGTATCTTGCATCATTTAGCCATTGAACAAAACTTAATTTGATGTAGAGGGGAAAAAAGCATTATTCATCATGTTTTATTTACTTAATGTGTATGAAATTATATCATTAATTCATATTTATATTTCTTTGCTAAAAGGGGACTTCACTTAAATCTAGGCAGAAAACAGAGTTTTAAAGCAGATACCCAGCTCACCTCATTCTATGATGAACCCTTTTATGGGGTCTCTTATTTGACTCTGGAGAAAATGAGGGAAATAATCCAAGTTATCGTGATGCATTCCTATATAAAATATTGAGTTTACAAGGAAGGAATGCCTGTATTAATGATACATGGCATTTGTAATAAATCCTTCTCACACTGTGGTATATTAACCAGTATTTCCCAAACCTCCCTTAGGTCAACACAGAGACCTCAAGCAGCCAACCAGATTAACTAGGACCACATCAAGTGAAACCAGGCCACACAGAAGTACTTTCCTACAAGAGACTAGAACAATACATGTATGACTTCAATTGTTTCTCAAGCTGTTCCAGTGTTGGCTAAAACTTACGTCTTCCCAGACTTAGCAAAAACAGAGACATTATCCAGGCCTAGGGAGTTTCATATTCAATAAAAATTAAATTTCTTTGTTGCTTTTTGCCAAGATGTCTCAACATCTTAAATAGAAATGGAGAGAAGGTAGGTACATGATAGAAAATCCAGATAAAGCATTAAAATGTAATGTGTGCATCACTAAATGTGAAAATGTTATTCAACATCAGAATCTAAAAGTGCCAGTTCTCTGATGTCATGCCTTCATCATCTACTGTAATTTGGCTTTTATTTTTAACAGTTCATACTTTAAGAGACCAGACTTCATGCCAGCCATAAAATTGCAGTTTTCGCATGTATGTTTAAAATCATTTTGAAAACTGACTTACAATGGTATATTTCAGTATAGCCAACACAATAGAGATTATTTTAAAATAAATACCAGAGATGTATATAAAACAAACATGATAGATTTATTGTTTTATTTCTGGTCTTGGACCACACAGTTTCCATTATTTTCAAGCCTAACAAAATGAATTTAACTGAAAATGTTAGAGTGAATCACCTAACACTGATTCTTGTTATTAAGAGGAAAAAAAAACACCCCTTTCCTACGTATATGTTTATCTCATTTCTGCAAAGCTGGCCACACCTCATGGCAAATGGCCTTGTATGGCTTCCCTCAGCCCTTTGGTCTGAGCCACATTATGGTCCCACACTTATCTGATGCTTTTAAACTATCCTTTGATAGGTTGTTGTGGTTTTTTTTTATCAAATCAAGCTGGGTAAGGTCACAATTACCTCCTTTTTGTTTCTTCTGTTTTTGTTATTCAGTGTGATTAGAACAATAGTTTAGGAAGTCCTAAAGCACTTGACCAGGTGCATGTTAGCATTCATAGCCACATTTTTACTTGCAGATATAGTAGTCCCTGCTATATATGATGTTTTCATTGTAATTTTCTTTTTAAAATAGACTTTATGTTCCTTGTCAAATACTAGTGGTGGCAAGACTAACCAGTCACTGGTGACTGTCCTTGCTGCCTACTCTTCTTTCAAGATCCTTCAGGGAGGATCAAGTTGTCTTCAGGGAGACAAATCACTTGGCTAAAAACTGATTTTCTAGACCCTCTGATAGCTAGAAGTTATTCATTGCATGCCGCTCTACGCAGGGACACAGGTCTATGCTGGCTGAGTCTCATGTTTGTTTGTTTGTTTTTTAATAAGAAACCAATAGCTTTTGCTGAAGCCCTATCTAGGTAACCTTTGTTTATATCTCAGAGATCAAAAACTTTGCACCCACCATAGATTCCCATCCGTCCCCAACCCCAGTTACTAATTCTAGCCAATGTTCACTTTCCAATGCATCTCTCACTCCATCCCCTCTTCTGCAATTTAATCTGTGCTTCTCACTGCCAACTTGGGCTCTCCACCAACTGCACACTGCCATGCTTCCACCTCTTACCTCCTTCAAGCTATCAGATGATTTAGCTAAACATGAAACAAAAACCCTATCACCTCCTCTCTTATAAATCTATGATAGTCTGCATCACCAAAAGAACCAGTCTCATCTCCAAACTCTGTCTAATCCCTAGAAATAACACCAACCCTGAACTCTAGAGGTCCTTCTTCCACTCTTTACCATCCACCCCTAGAATATCTTCACCCCCACCTACTCTTATTTTTTAGTTACTTTACATTCAAAATGCAAGACTTAAAAAAAAACAGGAGAAAGTTCAAGGAAATGAGTGATTACGATCAAAAACAAACAAACAAGAACAAAAGGTCAAAGATAAACCAAATGGGATCATGGGGGGGGGGGGCAGGGAGGAGGGGCAGAAAAGGGGATGAGGGCAGAAAGAGCACAAGGGACTGAGGTGATGGTGCATGGGAACTCGCTGGGGACCACAAATGATGTTAAATAAATCTAATAAAAAACCAAAATCAAGACTTATCAGACTGTATTTCATTTATTCACTCAACAAACATTTATGATTGTGTCCTTTGTCCTATATACTAGGCACTAAGTAAAATGATATAAGGAGATAAGGAAAGAAAAGTGATTATATCACCCCCTTCACAATCAAAGGGAGCCTTCTTGGGTGGTGTTAATACCCTCACCAACTTCCCTAAGCTTTTCAGTCCCTGTACAAGTATCCCCACATCTTCCAATTAACTATCCTGGCAGACTTCATCCTGTATCCCCTGATATAAGCGTAATCAGCCCCCAACCCCCACCCCACCCCATGCTCTAAGGGTCTGTGAAGAGCATAATCCTTAATGTCCAACCTGCAAACATGCTGGCTCCATCTTTAGCGCCTCCTAGAGGCATTACTCATGTCATCATCTTTCTCTCCTTAGATGAGGGAGGGAGGAAAAGAAGGAGGGATGAAGGGAGGGAGGGTGGAAAAAAAGAGAAACAATGGTCTATCTATGCAGATCCCAGCCAGAGGAAAAGGCTATTCTTACTTTTCTCTCAGTAGCACCAAAATTTAGGAATGATTTTCTTTCAATCTCCACACTCGCCTTTGGAGAGGATAAAGACTTCTCCATCTCCAAGTTCCCAAACACATATGAGAATTTGTAAGTTTGGCAGTACAAACATAAAAAAAATAGGAGAAATTCATATTAAAAAAACAATTGTTGCATCCAAAAGGATAATGAAAGGGGACATGGAAGACATGCTTTTACTTTTTTTTTTTTCTTTTTCCAATGAGGATATATTTGTGTACTACAGGTAGGACCCAGTTGAGAAAGAGGGAGGGAAGAAAAGAGGGAGACAAATTCCTTAGAATAAAATGACTCAGTCATCAAGTTTTCAGATTAAACTCCCTTAGGAATCATTTTACTATTTATTAATTTACACTTCAGAAATAGTGGGAACTCCTCTTCATGGTTACTGCCAAAGAATAAAATTACATCATTTTAATCAAATACAGCAAATTCAGAATTGAGAAAAACGTCATAGTACTTAAGCATCCCCGAGGAGCAAGCCACATTGCCCCCAGAGCCCATTTGAAAATGAAGCTTAGAAAGCACCAGCTTCTGGTTAAAGTCAATCAACGCAGAAACAACGGAGTCTTTGTCAAGGAAACTCGAGTTCAAGTGCATGAGGATCAGATAAAACGTAACACATGGCATCTGAACTAAAATGATATGCTTTGATTTTAGATTAAAAGTTAAGAAACCAGCAGCATGCAAACACTTAAAGAGAAAGGATGTGCAAATAAAATTAAGATTGGCTTTCTTTTAGGTGGTGACAGTGGAACAGAAAAGTGTGAAGAGAACAGTGGCTGCAGAGCAACCCTATAAACATCTTTATTTGGAGATAGATATATGGTTCTATTTACGAGGACATTTATGGTCACAGATAACAGATATTAGATAACCAAGTGTTTAGAAAATACATTGTTTCAGAGAGTGCTGATAGCAAAGAACAACTATTAGTTCACAAAGCACATGGGCCTGCTTGTGGTCTCCAAAGCCTGTATCCTGTACAGGGAGGAGGAAGTGGTGGATGGAAGGAGTTATGCAGAGCTGTGTCTCAATTACGGCTACAAAACCAGTTACCCAAATTCTTTTAGAACCTCTCGTTAGAAGCTACTCAGATTACCTAAGATAATAAAAAGCCAGGAAGCATAAGGGTTCTTTTGACCACACATTAAACATGAATTAAATTACTGAAATTTCATGGTGTATAGTCCCAATATGGTGTGTTTCTGAGTTTAAAAGTAAGAGAATTTAACAATTTTATACACTGAGGATATTTCCGAGGGGGAAGAACACGTACCTAATTCTAAAATCCTCTCCATCAAAGCCAACTTGGGGAAAAGTAGGATTACGTGCTTCAGTGAAATAAAAATGTTTAATCTGAAAATACAGTTGCACAAGAAGATTATTCTTTGCAGCATTGTTTTTCTCTGAAAAATACTGGAAATGACCTAAAATGCCCAACACAGGAAAAAAAAAAAAATTGGCTAATTGTGGTCCATCCACCCAGCAGGCTACAATGTGTCCATAAAAATGAATGACATAGATCTTTAAAGTGACATGGAATGAGTTAGAGCATATATTGTCAAGCAAAGGACTAAAGAGTATCTAATTTATGTTACCTTTGAAATGAAAGCAGAGGAAATAAGAAAATATACATGTCTGCTCATCTGTGCAGCAAGATACACAACATGAATAAACCAGACACTGGTGAGATTGGTTACCTGCTGTAGGCAAGTGAAAGTGGAGTGGAAAGATAGGAGAGGGTGGACAAGGAATGGTGTGGAAATTGCAGACTTCTCTAGAAGATCCAACATTTAGAATCGTGTTAATATCTGACATGCTATAAAAATATATCAATGAAAACAACAAGGATGGGAAAGAAGGATCCAAAATAGAAAAGCAAATTCAATTGAGGTGAATTTCAAATGCATGATAGAACTACACTGAAGTGGGAGGGAAACTAATGTGAAGTAACTTTTAGACACAATATTTGGATACATACTACAGAAAAAGAATGATTAATACATAATGGTTCTTAGTGGGGTTAGCTTTTCCCAGTAGTATAGATAAGGACTTCTAAAATGATTCTATGCATTTTCTAGAATGAAGCAAATAAAGAAATATATTGTGAATGACAATTAGGTTTCACACTACTAGAGAAAATAGTTAAAAGTATGGAAAGACAGAATATTAGAATGAA
Organism: Galemys pyrenaicus; assembly: GCA_019455555.1. Lineage (NCBI taxonomy): Eukaryota > Metazoa > Chordata > Mammalia > Eulipotyphla > Talpidae > Galemys > Galemys pyrenaicus. Next base: position 3,994,058 of record JAGFMF010011395.1, on the reverse strand, counting down.
TCCTGCAAGGTTAGATTAGCATTGGACGCCATGGCTACACGAACGCATGATCTTAAACGTGTACAAATAGGTTGTTTTTGCCCATACCCTTGCATATATGTGTATATGCACATAAGCATACATGCATGTATTTCCTACTTTACTTGACTGGAAGTAATAACATCCAATAGCAATGGACATACCTAGCATCCATATTTTGTTTTCTAAATATCATTCTCTATTTAAAGGAGCCAAAAGGCTGGATGCTAAGGCTGGATCAGTTAAAGTACAAAATCAGGCAGAGACATCTTATGCCAGAAATAAGCCTAAAGGAATGATAGGAACATGTCCAAAAGACACCCAACTTCAAAGGAGCTCCCAGTAGCCAACGTTAGGACAATTTGAGCAACAGAATATCAGCCTTGATGAAAATAGAAAACCATGAATCTATAATGCTCTAAATAAATGAATGAGCAAATTAGGGAGAACATAAAGCTCTTCTTTGCAATAGAATTCCAAGTAGTATAGAATAAATGAGAAGTTAAAATTACCCACTTTGAAATCTCCATAGTAATAATAATTTCAGGCACTAGCTCCAGCTATTGAGTAAATGCACAGTGAAAAAGAAACAAGACTTTATATACTATAAAAATATTACCCATAAGATACTTATTAATTTCAAAGGGAAACACAGCAATTTTACAGACATGGTATCTTAGTGGTCAAATTTATTATTGCCAGAAATGGAACAAATCAATATCATGTGCTTCCCAATATGATGCACGGAAAAGAACACAATGTCATTTCTGTCATCAGGCTAACAAAAATGCAGAATTTCAATCTAATTATGAGGAAACATCAGACAAACTCAAGCTGAGGAATATTATACAGAATAACTGGCGCTCTTCACAAATGTCAGGGTTATAAAAGGCAGAGACTGAAGAACTGGTCCAGATTAAAGGAACATAAACATGATAACTAAAGCAATGTGTGATCATGGATTAGCTGTGAAACAATTTTTTCTTTTACCTTTTATTACATAAAACACTAGTGGGATACTGGAAAAATCTGAATAAGTTCTATAGCGCAGATAACAGTATTATTTAAGTGCTATTTTAATAAGTGTATTATGGTTACAAATGAGAAGGTTTTTATTTGTAGGAAACTCGTTGATGTATGTACTGCAAGAGTATCATGTCCCCAGTTTACTCATAAAATTTCAGGGAAAATAGCTGATAAATGCAGAGAGAAAGATGGAGGACTAAATAGCAAGCATGAAACCTGGTAAGATACTAACATTTTAGAAATCTAGGTAAAGGATAGATAAGAATTCTTAGTACACACTTACCATTTCTATAATTCTGAAATTATTTCAGGATAAAAATATAACCAAGTTTAAGCAGAAGCAATAATCAGCCCATTTCAAATAATTAACATAATAATTGCCTATTAAAATTGTTAGCAATTACTATAAAGTAGGTTTGTAAAAATACTCCTACTTTTTCCAAGAAAACAGCTCTCTACATCAGTTCTGTATTTCCTGGAATTTTTTAGTAAACTACGAAAACAACCTCTGATATTTCTTAGAAAATAAGGCTTATTACTTAAAAGACTGATATACCCAAATATATTGCATTTTCCTCTTCAATTTTCCAATAGAGAAAATTATCCAGCTGGTTACTTAATATTTACCGAATGAAAGATACTGTCTAGATGTTTAGATGAATAACTTCCACATCTGGTTTATCCAGTTGATAGTAGTTCAGTGCCAACAACAAACCAACATATAAACTTTGCCCAGTGGGTTTACCAAACGAATTACCAATCTGGCCAGTCTGGTAGGATTACCACATGTGGGCAGAACTTTCATTACAGTCTGGTAATGAAAACAATTCTTGATTAATAATTTCAAGGAACTTACTGGAAATGCATCCTTCATTACAAAAGCATTTTTTTATCTGGGAAAATATAAAAGAACTTGCATTAAAAAAAAAATTCAGACAATCCATGAGTTCAATTATAAAAATTCATTCCAAGTCACCACTATCTATTAGGGTCTCTTTTTTTATTAATATATAATTGACATGTATCATTGTGTAAGTTTAAGGCATAAAATGTGTTGACTTGATACATTTATATATTGCAATTATATGATTACCACTGTAGCAATAGTTAATACCACTATCACATCACACAAACCACTGTCCATTAAAATGGGCAGATTGGGATGGATGTAGTTTGGTGAATGAATTCTAAGTAACTCTTCAGAGTCTAATGGGAACAATGAAATGGGATATTTCATTATTTTAGGACTTCATCCTTCTCAAAAACAAAACCCTCCTTAATGCTTTAATTCACTCCCTAATATGTTCTCATCTGGTTTTATATTCAGCAATCCACATGCTTCCTTCTACATATTTATTTTGTATAATCTTCACACCCCTCAACTCCTCAAACACTTTCAATAGTGTCCAATGTCTGCTGAGAGTAGACATTCTCCTGGCCTTGTTATTAGCCTAGTGACTCACCTAAAGAAGTAATTATACAGATATAGACAGACAGGCATAGAGCAAAATCTCTCAAAAAGTCCAGTGTGTGGCAACTTTGACCAGCCATAACCACCCTATGTATTTTATGATCCCACAAATTAAAAGTTCACATTTCTAGCTGACATTCAAGAGACCAACCATCCAGTTTCCCAGGAAGGGAGACTTTCAGAGAGGTTCAGGCACATCAGGACATTTGGTCACCACCCTAGCTCTGTGACCTAGCAACCAATCTGCTGACCTCCCAAAAGCATCTTTGACTTGATAATGGCTTTTTCTAGTTTAGCTTGCTCCCCACCCCATCACCTCCAAGTGAGGATTATTCAAGAACTTGTGCAAGTGCCACCTTCTCTGTCAAATATGTTACCATTTGTTCACCTACCATTTGGCTTCACTGTAAACTCCAAGAACTCAATAGTACTCTCTCTTGTGCCACCTGTTCTATATTGGGCAGCAATAGGGAGGATACATTACCCCATGCCAGATTTTTTTATCTTCTGGGGACTGGAGGAGGAAGGTAGATATCTACTCATAATACTGTGTACAGTCTCCTTCTACTGATTCTTCCCCAAGAAAGGTGAAGGGAGTTCTCTGCATGTGCAATTTGGATCAAGGACAATGCATAGCAGGTCAGCGCCCGCCTCCATCTTCTTCTCTTTGGAATTTGCTTGCGTTCCTGAAATGTCACAAAGTGGACCTCCATATGGAGTCCTGTGCTCATACATGCTATATGTTTCTGCTTGTATGGGCCTGTCTGGATCCAAGGAATGGGATTAGGAAACTAATGTTCACTTTAATCCATGTTCTCCAGTGTCCGCTTTCCTGGTAATAAAAATTATATTTAGCTTTGTCCTTTGGATACCATGATCTCCTGTCATGATTCACAGTGGCATCACTCACAGCCACCTCCTCTAAACTGTAGGATCCCATAATTGGGCCTGTATCACCTCTATAGCATTCACCCAAGATCATGCCTTTCAGGCAGTAGACATTGCTAAAGGAGTAAACAAGGAACAGGAAGATACAAATTTACTATTGACACTTTTATTTTTAAATAATGGTAGAGGAGAATCAGTTTAAATCCTGGGCTGGTACTTACTATGATTGAGGCAAGTCTCTTAACATCTAAGTCCCAATTTTTTCCCAACTGATGAGTTACTATAGAGATGTATGACTTGCAAAACTGAAAATATTTATTTCCTCTTTGGTCATTTACAGAGGTTTTGCAAACTCCTCTTGTGAGGACTGTGGTGAGGGTTACAGATCAGGTGCTCTTTATTGCTAGTGGCAAGCATAGTGACTTATCCATCAAAAGAGTGTGATAATATTTAAAGTAATATTTTTCAATAGAATTTCTGTGGACATACAAAATTAACACAACACGCTATTCTCAAATATTCTAAATCTAAAAGAGAATCATCACGCCTACATGAATCATCATTTTTAATTTGGCACAAATTTCACCACAAAACTCTTAAACTGAAAAGCATCTGCAAGACAATATTTATCACAGTGTTTTGAAGAACTATAATGATTCAAGAGAAGTGAAAGATCTACCAAATATTTTTTCCCGGTAACAGAAATCTGACTTGAGCTTGAGAAGTAAGTATGTGTATCTATTAAATATTCTTTAATGGATGAGAAGTGGGGGATACCTTTGGGTATTATTCCAGCTTGAAATTGGTTGTGAAAACTATTAAGTCTGACTGAGACTACTGCAATAATTCTTCCTCCAATTAACTGTGACTTCTTTAACATCGTGTTAAGTGTCAGGAGCCAAGATGAAGACAGTTCCAGGCCTTTGTAAAAAGCAAAAGAGTTCAGAGTCCAATGAGGAATACAAACATGCGTTTAACAGAGTTATCTGAATTCTTCTAGCTGGAGTTTAAATACGTTCAGCAGAATGATCCTTTTCCCTTGGTCAGTTTTGCCTGAGACAGAGGGAAGAGTTTTATGCAGGAGTGTCCTAGGACAGATCAAAAAACAAGACAGTCTTGTGATGTTGGTGAGACCTATGGACAGGATTTCAGTTTCAGAAATCAGGACAGGAAAGTATAATGAGTGAGCTGGTTGAGGAGTCTCTATGGAGAGACCCAAGTAATATTCATCCATATGACCCAGGATAGCTTGCAGTTGGGGAGGGTACCTGCATCCCTACCTATGCATGGAGACCAGCCTGGCTCCAGAAGCTTGCAGGCTGTCAACTTGAGAAGTTTCAGAAGAGTCTGTGGCTCTGCCTGATACTGCTTACTGTCGTGAGCAGTGGCCACATGAGGCTCCCCCAAAAGGTTTCATGAGTCACGTACTTTGACCAGCCAGTGTCTAAGCACGGAAAGAAAGCCATAAATGGATGTGTGTGATGCCCAGAACGAACCGGAAAATTTGACTAGAAGTAGAACCCATAGTCCTTAAATCATTCTGCTGTTGGATTAAATATGCCATGCTCATTTTAGATATATAGAACACCAATATGATATGGAAATGGCTATGATACAGTGTGTCCAGGATCCTACAGGAATCCAGGGGGACTCAAATCCGTATTAGTTAAGGTAAGCCAGAAAGAAATATAAGGAAGACATGTTTTCAAAAATGTAACAAGGAACGTCATTCCTTGCTATGAAATGGTTCTCTTGTATACATTCCTGTCAACTATTTAGCTTTCCTTCTTCTCAAAATATAGATTAAAAGTGAAATACATTTCACCAAGCGTATCTAACATTCTTTGAATCATTGCATGGGTTCCCTGGAGGACTGGAGGTGTTTTGCTACTGATGAATATACCACTGTGTTAACATTCTTTGAGAATCAAGATGACATTTTATGCTACTGAAGAATTAATGTTCCCCTTTATGAGTTATTTTAGAATCAACCAATTCCATTGTTAAATTATTCTTGTATCTCAAATGATATGCATGTAAGTCAGATTTTCAAACTGGAACAAGCATAACATGAACCAGTCTATTTATAAGTCACGGTGTTATAGGCTCGAACCTACCACAAGATTAATCTTTCTTCAAATAATGGCTATAAAGACGGTACTTAAAAGATCCCAATGATCTTGCATCACTAATAGATCACCATTACACAGTGCAGAAAACTTGACTCAGGAAGTTGTAAGAGTAAACAGATGGAGTCCATTATAAACGTTCCTTTCTTGTGGTATAACTAAATGGCCTTATTATGCTACCAACTTAAAAAATCAAATTGTAATGTTTATTACAGATTATTAAAAACACTATGTATCCAATGCACTTTGAAAAATGCACAGATCGTCAATCCATTTTTAAAGACGAGAACAAACCTTTCATGTTTATAGATGTCCCTTCAGAAAAAAAAGAGAAGTGTGTTACGTGTTGCTTGCATGAGAATCATAAGAAATGACAATGATCAGAATAAAAGGCCACAATTTTGTACGATGAAATATTAAGAGCAACCATAAATGAAAATGTAAAAGCAGTATTTATTGAGATGTGTCAACACTAGAGATTGAAGATTTGATTAGCAGACTTTGTTCCATTTTCCCCTCTGTATCTGTTAATGAAGAATGGGGAAAGTGGTCTTGAATCCAGAAACCCAACAAGCTGTCAAGGTTGTTTGCTGTCTTTTAGAGATAATGATAAGGTTCCTGCATCCCTGGCACAAGTAGAAAAATAAAGCAGGAAAAGGGCGATAGAATAAGATTCTATCATAAAATTCTCATAAAACAATTGACTCAGCTACAGTGGGGGCTGAGATTAGCAGAGAACAGAGGAAGGACCAAAGGGAGGTTGTCACCTACTCAACACACACAGCTTGTGCAGGTAGTGGCCTTTATTCAGAACTATGACTGAAATGCAAGCATACAGAATAAACACAAGTCTCACCATGTTCCTGCCAACAGGTCAACAACTTTAGCAAAACACTATGGACATTTACTCCATTTAAAGTTAGAACTCTTATTTTTTTAAAAAAGGAAATTACAGATAAAACCTATTGGTTCTCCCAAAATTTGGCATAACTGTAAATAACAACATACATATTCACATAAAATCCATCTCTCTGAGAACTTACCCAGTCATCTTCATTCCTGCTAAATGATGAACTATGGAGTACACACTCTTACATTTTTATTACTGGAATCTTAATACAATTTTTAGATATAAAAATAAATTTTACAGAGGCTAATGAGTGACTTTTCTCCAAAACCAGTAATTCCTATTTCTGTTCTGTATTCTGGCCATATATTCTTTTTTTTTTTTTTTTTTAAAGATTTATTTATCTATGCTCACAAGCACTGGGGTACAGGCCAGAGGTGTGGGGGGGTGAGAGTATTCACCACAGAGAGCAGGGAGCAGAACAGGCAGATCAACAGAAGTACACTGCTGA
>JAGFMF010011395.1:3975185-3987118 GCA_019455555.1 Galemys pyrenaicus | reverse complement strand
CCCTCCCTGGCTGGCAGCAGGGATCGAACTCATGCTGCAGTGGCTGCTGTTTGCTTCATAGTGCGTTGCTTAACCCACTGCGCCACCAGGGAGGCCCTGGCCATATATTCTATATATTTAGTGAATATTCACCCTTGCAAGTTTATGACTTAAATATAAAGACATAACACTTTTTTAAAAAATTCACCTCCCCCTAACAATTTTCATCTCTCTTTTCATCTGCAAGAGCATCTTTTATTTTATATCTTGGCATGAATTCTTGGTCACCACATCCTTTCATTCCCCAGATCTAGTAAGTCACCAATTTGAGAAGATATTTCTAAATCTTTCTGGCATCTCTTCTTGTCACCCTGATGCCCTTACTCTAGTTCAGATGCTAATTAACTTAGGCCAAGATAACTACTAAGACCTTCAAGTTGATCTGCCTGACTCAACTTTCTCCCCCCAAACCCTTAATCTTCCCCATGCCCCAAGTTCAACCTCTCTCACAAGACAGGTACACCTTAAGGGCAGGTGCCATATCTTACTCAACTCAGAATGTTCTGTCATAGATGAAAACATTCACTTACCTCAAGGACTGAGGGACCATATGAACATCTATCTGTGTTCAAAATTGACCTCTTTCAATGCTCTAAATTATTCTCTTTAAGTATGACCTTCTGAATATTTGTAAACACAAGGGAATATATAGCTTACTTTTTACTAAGAAGCTCTTGCTATGGAGTTTTATAATTCACTTGTATACTATGTTTCCTGGACCCTTCTCAATCTTCTAGTGAAAAAAATCATAAGATGAGAAAAAGAAGGCTGGTGCACTTGGTGATGGTGTGGTATATGGAAAGAAAAGCATAAGGAGCAGAAAAATGCAAAACCAAGTTGTACATTCCTTATACAATTCTATCATAACTGGAAAGCTAAAATCTACAACCCACTGGCAACACCCTTCGCTGAGTCACTGTCTTCTTTGTGTGCATTTTTCTAAGAGCAATCAAAATGGTGATTGCAGGACTAACTTTAGAACATGAAATCACTCTATCTGCACTGACATGGAATGCAATGTGAAAAGCAATCTCTCATTAAACCAGAAACTGTGGTTTACATTGTTTAAAAAGTGCATTGGATCACTCATTCTCAGGGGATAGATCATAGCACTCCTTAAGGACAGAAAATTGAGAGAAAGTATTAGTTCCTTCCACAAAATACTTAAGAAATCCCATGAGGCTCTGGGTTCCCCCTTCCAACTTGTTCTAATTACATCAGGAATAAAGTGTTCTTTAAGTATGTCTTTAGTACCACTGTGAAAATTGTTCTTTTTCCAAAGTAGGATCAGAGTTCCAATAAATAAACTTTAAAAGCCATTTTGAGACAATCTGAGAAATTTGGTTGTGCTGGTGTTAAATAATGAAGAGTTTTGTTTAGTGTGGAAATAGGATCATGGCTATATAAAAAACACATTTTATCAATAAATAATGAAGTATGATAAGGTAAAAATCAAATATGTGAGATTTGTTTTAAAATACTTCAGCAAGGATGAAAGAAAAAGAGCAGATAAGACATATGTAGAATAACCTTAATAAATGAGTGGTGTATAGAGGGGAATAGCATCCATTTGTGATTTAACTGAAAATTCTCATTTAAAACACCTGAAGGTCTGCTTTTTCCACTTCATATAGGGTTCAAGATAACAACAGCAACAGCCCAGCTGAGAGGTTCTTGGGGCCACAGTAGCATCAAAGTAGAAATTGATTTGCTGTGAGCAGGGTATGACCAAAGCTGTGTAAAAATCAGGCCAGGAAGCACCCTAAATAAAAAGTCTAAAAAACACAGTGTGGGCACAAAATACCTCATCTGGGAAAACATCACATGACCAAGCAGACTCTTCCACAGAAACTAAGTTTTATTTTCCTCATCTTTTCACTAAAATTACTCACTTTGCCCCTAAGTGCTGCATAGCTTCCATGTTTTCCCCTAAGCACTATATGTTTTAAATTGTAACTCCCTCTACTTAAACACCTTTTAAGTTTTTACCAGGGTTCAGTAGAGAGCAGAGAAAAGGAATTGGGACCAGAAGACTGGCTCTTTTCAAGGAAAATATGATGGGGACAAAAGACCAAGTGATTCCTGAGTCATTAGCAGTAGCAACAGAACTTCAGAAATATCTTTTCTGAATTATATTGTTATCTCAAATGACTACCTCTTGCAGCTGCTTCCTAAGATAGAGCGGTATCAGACAAACACAAGTCAACGATTTGGTGACCCTTTCTATTGAGTTTCACCAGTTTGTGTTTGTCTCAATTTGGATATGAATTTGCATCACAGGCACAATTCCTAGTTCCCACATTGGTGGCAACTTACAAAGCTTACAGCAAGCATCAGTTTCTCCATAGACCTTAAACTTCTTGATTCCTGGTCAGAGAGTCCAAGCTTCCCCCCAGAAAGTCTATTTACTGGGACCATGGCCTAGATGCCCAAATGCTGACGTGCTCCCCAGATCAGTCTCAAGATTTTCAGATTTAGAACTACAGAGACCACATGTGCTTTGCTAATGTCAATAGAAGCATTTTTCCTGATTTTGTGAACATATTACAAAGACATCCTGTGAATCTGCCTACTGGCCTCCAAGTACAGAAGAGCAACATTTTCAAAAGAGTTTGTATTAAAATCCAGATCATTTTGTTTAAGAAAACACTTGGCTTATTAACATTCCCTTCATACCAAGAAAACCACCATTGACGCTGGGCCGTCCCAAGAACCTTAGGACATCATTAAAATGTGCTAAAATCTCCAGCAAAATTGAGTTCTGGCCTTCTCTCTTAAAATGTGACCTTATTTGACTCTTCAGCTCCTCTGGCCCCATCCTTTGTCAAGAGCTCACCCCTCTCTCAGGCAGAGAAGCCTGTGGCACTTTGTATGAAATTGTATCAACAGCACTTTTCAACAATGAGTCCTAAGTATTTGTTCACATTTATCCTACAAATCTGAGCACCCTGAAAACAAAGACCATGCATTATTCATCTCCATATCACCAGCTTCTAAGAAGTATGTGATCTATGCTTTGCTCAGTGGCTACAAGGTACCACATAAATAATCACCCATATTCTTGAATGGCTTGAGTAATTAAGTCAGTGATTGGCCCCCTAGTGTATATGACAACAAAACTGAGACTAGATTTCATCATTTCCCCTGACATCTGCATTCATGCTCTCTTTCACTATGCTCCCTATTTTCAAAGTTTCTAAATCCTAATTGTTCATGTACTCATGTATAAAAATCACAGCAGATCATCATCTGGCAAGTAATTGAGAAATTACAAGTTTTAATATCTCCCCTTTTTCTTGCAGCAATTCCTCATTGCTTAATAATAACATTAATCACCAGCATTTGAGAACATGCTCTATGTCATACTGTTTCAATATGCTTCACATGTACTAACTCCTTTAATATTTATAAAAACCTTATGAAGGACTGTTGTTATTCCAATTTTATGGAGGGTGAAAATGAAGCAGAGGGAGGTTATGTATCTTGTCCAAGGTCACTCAGTCTCTAAGTGACGAAGCAGAACGCAGTGTCAGGCACTCCTGCTTTACTGTCTACAGTGAAGGATGCTTCATGTGTGTTTAAGAGGAAAATAAATGTTTGAAAAATGATTTATCACAAAGCTGCCTTTCAGAATGGAAAACAGAGCTGGATACTGAAGAGGCCTGAGCTCACCCTCCAGGCTTCACACCCACCCACCACAGCCGTCTCCCCTTTTGTCACCTATAAAGCATCCCCGTGACCACTAAGCCGCTATACGCATTCACCCTCTGTCACACACATTCACCCTCTGTCACTGATGGCCAAATAATAAATAATATAAATAAGGGGCAACCAAAAGAAATTTCTAACAGAGCACCTGTTGCCAGAAGGCTCTCAGGAATAGGAAAACAAAAGGCATGACTGAAATCCTTGAAAAGGATCCAGTCAGAGGGTTATGTGACAGGTATTAAAACACACAAACAGGTACAGGCTATAAATAGACATGTTAACATTTTCTGCTTTCATCCATTAATTTCTCAAATGGGGTAATCGCTGAAGACATCTGAACTGGATGCTACGGACTAGACTGAATAGCAAGTGGAAGGTAGAGGGAAGTAAAGGCATTTTAACAGAAAAAGAAAACCCACAGGAACAGATGCTTGCAATTGTAAGTGCTGCTGTTCAATAAGAGCATATGTCACCGGGCGAAGGGACTAAAACCTGTCACCAGGTCAGAATGTCTTTTACTGATTCTGGGTCTGGTCACCTGCCACCACAGTGCAAACAAAGGGGCCTTGGGTGCAGCAAAAGATGTATCCAATTTAACCAATGGCTCCAAAAATGTATCCTAAACAACCTGGTAGCAGGAGAGGGAGAAATTAGCAGGGTGGCAGGAGAGAAAGTGACCCATGGTGTAGAGCTGCAGCTCAAGCCAGCAGGGTGGGGCATAGGTGGGGGAAGCAGAGGCAAAGACCCTCCCAGGCCCCAGCCCCACCCCACCCTATTATGGAAGTGTAAGAAAGGCTGAGCAATATAAATTGCATTCAGTATGACACAATTTGAGAATTGGTAAGCTAAAGAACCTTAACATCCAGGCACTTCACTACATAATTGAGAAAATCAAATTGAGAAACAGTTTTCATGGTTTTCCAACATGATGCTTGTCTATGCTGAGCTTAGAAAAATCTTTTGACCCAAGATGAAGAAGCTCATTGAGGATGGTGAAGGATGGTCCAGATCATCTATGGAGATGTGATAATGTGGGGAATACAGCAGAAACGAATGCAGTAGACTACAAAGAACGAGAGTTAAATAACAAAGGCCAGATATTATGGCCAAGAAGGGAGCAGAGTATAAGCAGTAGTTCATCCTTTTCCAGTGAAATATGGAACAATGAAAGGGGTCTCCACTAGAGGAAGATGCCAGAAAAGAGACTTTATTGTCTGCAACTCCGATTTCATTATAGCTCAATACTGGTATCATTAAACTTTGAATTAGCGAAGGGCAAGAAGAGAGAAGTAGTAATCACAAAAGAAATGGAAGACAGTTTATCACTGACACAGCATTCTCCTGGCACCCAGGGAACATAAGTGACAAGTGGGGAACTTGGGGAAGAAAGGAGCTGAATTGGAGATTATTTTGCCAGTACAGGTGCAGAAGCTATGGGGCAACCTTGATGGGAAACAGATGAAGGAAGCATGAAACCAGTGGGCCCAGAAGCAGCACAAGACTGGAAATTGAGGGATCACAGATTTTGCTAGGGGTCAGGCCTATCACATGATACAATTTTAAAAGATTCTTACTTCACTTCTTGTTCCCTAAGACTCACAGCTGAGCTTCCAGCTCCATACCCACTAGGAATGCCTATGGCAAGGAGCAAATGAAATAATACTCATAAAGCACATGGCTGAAACATACTACAAACAAAAATAAATAGTAGTTATTACGAAAGGGGAGGAGGCATTGGATAGTCCCAACTAGAGGCTATGAAAAATAGCAATAGCCTCAGACAGTCTGTGGGTGAGGGGGAGAGGACAATAAGAGCAATTGTGTCACAGCAAGTGCCTTGATAAATGAGGCTTTTAAATCTTAAGGGTTAAGTGTACTCAATTTGTAGTGGGAAGTTTGTTTTGATTAAAATGCTTGCTCTATTTATGTGTAATGTTAGTTTTTTGTCACTTTAAAATCTTGGGGTGGGGGAATGGGAAGGAGGGAGGAGGGGGAGAGGGATAGGGTGGGGAAGGAGGAGGATGAGAAGAAGAGGAAGGAGAAGGAGGGTGGAGAGGGAGGAAGGAGAGGGGCAGACTGGGGATGTCCTCAAAAGCACTGGCTGCTCCCAAAAAGACCACCTTGCGGAGCAGAGGATGAGCCTCCTCTGTCAGGATGTCACTCACTTTTCATCTATTTAGCTTCTGTAATCGTATCAAGTAAGTAATATGTGCTGCCTAGTAAGGGACAAAAGGAAACAAATAAATTCTCAAGTTGTATCAAAAACACCGTAATGCTCTTTTCGCTAAATTGCTACAGGGAAAGTTACTTTAATTTGGTCATGCTTTTTGCCAACATATTTTGAGAAAAAGTAGCATCTTAAAAAAAAAATGCCAAAGCATTTTAGCACCTCGCTCTACTCCCGGAAGCATGCCAACATTCTCGCATTCCACATTTAATTTGAAGGAAATTAAAGAGATACCCATGACAACTTGGCTGAACTTCTAATTGTGATAGCCAGTCAAGGAGCAAAGGAATGTAAAAATTCTGCAGCCAGGGCAAGGCTGCTCAAGCAGGGACAAGGAAAGGAAAAGAGAGTCAGGGGCAAGATGCTCCAGAGGAAAGTAAAATGAAAGAGTCACTGGCACAAAGCATTGTTTTAATGTCCAGGAGTTTTAAGATACGTAAATGGGTAGAACTACATTTAAGTTGCAATCAATAGCACTTTAGAGGGGAAAAAAATTGTTCCATTTTCCACTAAGATAATTTTAAGGGAAAAGCAATGATTTTGCTGTTTTATAAATAATAACCAAGACTTTAAGAGATCTTTGTTCAATGAATCCTTATCTCATGAAGAGCTGATAAGTCCCCATGATGGTGCTACACTTCTGAGTGGGTTTCTGAACAGTCATAAAATGCCACTGATTCTGTAGTCCTGAAAGAAATTTTTGACTATTTAGGAAGTGATTTAAAAAAATCTGATTTTAGAGATTAAAAAGTAACACTAATTACCCATGCTCCTAATTCATGCTCCTAATTCTTCAAAAAGTTACTAAAAGGTAAAATTAATTTCCAGCACAAAAGTTTCCCTTGTTGCAAAACCCATGTCAATAGGTTCAAAATCCAAACACTCTCAGAACATTAGTTCCTTTCTCCCTTAATGATGAACTTGAGGCATTCAAGATGACACAGAAGTCTGTTTCTTTCCCTATTCACAAATACGAAAACTCCCAAGGACTCCAACTTTTTCAGGTGGGGAGGGAAGGTGGTGGGGGAGGAATGTCTGTCCCACATGCAGCTGCAACACAAGCTTTGCTGATTTATATTCACCTTTCCTAGACATTAAGAGATAGCCATCTCGTCTGTATATGCTACACTGATATACACACATCTTAAACAGTAAAAGACTTTTTCCTCCATCCACCTAAGTGAATTGGAGGGGAAAACATGAGAATAATTTGCAAACTGCTTACTCTACTCAGACTGCCATAGAGTCTGCACTGCAGGAGACAGATATAAATATATGTTTGAAATTAAACTGTGTAATATAAAACACAGCTACATTTTAAATATTTCCTTCCTACTTTGCCATCTTTGTTTACTGAAGAGGAGAATCCCTGTCTCTCGGGTTCACATAAGTAAATACTAATAAACTATGAAGTGCCTCTTACCATGGGAAGGCAAAGAGCCAAGACAGGTAGATTTCGGTGCTAAGTGACCCCCCTACCCCAGACAGAGCTGCTGGGAGCAGGCTCGGCCGCACACGATTCAGGGTATGGAAACCATTTGTTAACGAGCAGCCATAATTTCGGCCTAAGGCCTTATGAAAAGAAAACGTTTATACATTTGCAGAACAGTATAATAAGATTTCACAAATGCAAAGATAAAATGTGCTATCATTTATCTTGGATTATAATATCTGGGGTTTGATTGCATTGTGAAATGTCCAAATCAAGAACAATTGTAGATTGCTCTCATACCACATGCACCATGAAACATTTAACAAGTACTTCTTTTAGATTATTCAAAAGACTAGAAAGCAAGAAAATTGTCTATTCATTGGTAGACAAAACCATTAAAATATGAAAATCTGATGTATGAAGAGAACTACAGCTAGTAATGAAGATGGTCACTGGTCAAGTTTTCAAACTATTAGTGCAGGCAAGGGCCAGTTTGACTAGTTTTAGCTCTGAAGATAGATATTTCTCTCTGCTCAAATAGGGCACCTTGAGCAAAGCATCCCCTGCAAAACGGTACTAACAGCACAGACACACCCAAGGGCTCAAAAAGAACTTGCTTCCAAACCTTGATTCAAGCCTGACTGGGTACATTGACAGCATCCTTCCAAATTGCATATGAAATGGACAAGAACTGAAATATTCCTATGAAATTACCTCTCCCAAAACAATGGTCAAGGGATTCCCCACGATAGTGTCTTAGAAACAAACATAAAAACATTTGTGTATCCAGACAAACACTAAGTTTTGACCTAGGCAGTAGACATAACATGAAAAATGAAAAAAAGCCCTAGCCATTCCCAAAGATAGCAATGGATTCCAAGTATTGAGGGAGAAACATGTCAGGAAAATCGAAAAAGAAGACTGAGAAAGGGAAAATAGCCAAGACACGGGCCAGAAGCTACAGGGTTAGCAGCACTAGGGAGTAACTTACAGGCACGAGTGTCCAACAGGACTCAGCAATTAGACGCCTTTTCCTTGCCAGCAACCACCCCACAGCTTGCACCCCCCAAGCTGCAAGCGGTATTATCTTTATAGCTTGCCTGATTTTCAGTATTACTTAACGTAACCTTTGGGCATAACCCGATATACAAAGTATTGTTAATGAATGATCTACCAGAACAACATTTTCAATCTAACTATAAAAATTTTAATTGAATTTTTTAATCCATCTTCTATCAGAAGGTCAGGGATCTTAAGGGAATGCTGAGGAATTTGTGGCCTCCCATGTCAGCAGAAATGCTATCTTCTGATAACATTGAAGAATTTGCACACTTCACCACATGTTCTTCAAAAACACCTGGGCAATGAGCTGCCCATCAGTGAATAACCTGATAAAATAGTAAGACAGAGGAAGCAATTTAAGAGGAAGCCTTGGTCCACAGTGTTTATAATATTTACCCAAACTAACAGGACAAATTATGGGATTTACCGCATGAAGATTTTTCCTTATTAAGAGAAAATATTGATATACAAGAGGTCTGACTGTGGATTTGCTAAATAATGCTGCAGAAAATTAATGATAACTTGTTGGTGCTCACTACGTGCTAGGGATCATGTTAGGCAATGTTTTTGGTACTGTTCTCTAATCCTCACAATTACCAGGAGGAGAAAGGTACTATTAATATCCTGATATCAGATGGGAAAACTGGCTGAGAGGTCGGACAAGTTGCTACAGACATAGGTTACAGCACAGGTGCCACCCTCAAACCACACTTCCCCTCTTTATATGCCCCAACTTAAAAAAATCTAAGTGACTTTCAGAAAGCAAATTCCAGGACCACTGGGAGGGAATGTGTTGCTTACCTAAAAGCATCACCTTTTGTTCCCACACTAGGCTGCATGGTCATACAAAGTTAAAATGAGAAATAAAGTTAAAAAGAGAATTAGTGAAGTTACCAAAGCAAATAGTATCAGAAAAATTAATATAAAAAAACAAATGCATCCATTTTTCTGAGTTCCACCACTTATAATCATTTTTATCTACCTGGAATCCTAACTTTCCAAAATGACTCATTCTCTGGAGCTACAAATAGCTTAGGCTTGACTGTGTTAGCCCCTAATTAAACATTTAAACTCCTAATGTTGACAAAATACACAAAAAACTCTTTCCATTCCATTCCCCAAGCTGGGAATTATAAAATTAAAAAAGATTTTCTATCTTGTGCATAATTCCATAATCTCAGAAATAAACACCACCACACCACTTGCCACTCTAGTCTTTCCACTCGTTAGTCAACGTTGGGAAATCCCCAGCACCCTGCAAACCACTTGTGTTTCCAGAATAGATTTGTTTTTATATCTACTGCATTTTCAAATAGAATTTCTGCCCAGAAAAGAAGCCTTCCAATGAAAACCAGTTACTTTTTACTTATACATTCTTAAGTGCTAGAATATTAGCTTTCCTAAGATTTGACTTAAGATAGAAAAGTTAATTATGACAATACTTACTTTTAAAGCATTTATACAAGCTTAAAATTAATGTGTCTTGTTTCATAGGACTATACTAAATAGCTATATTTGTTAAAAGCAAGCAACAAAAGCAGGCCTATCTAGACCAATAAAGCAAATACAGCAAAATGTTATTTTAAAATGATGTGGATTTTCTGTCTTTACATATGTTTCATTATTCCTAGCTTATCAAAATTAAAAGTTGGGGGGAAATTAAGTGACAAAAGGCAGCAAGGCATCATTAATAAAACCCCATTCAGAATGAACAAAGCAAAGAAACAAGTTGAAAGTTTGAGTAAATTAAACAGTTTCCAGGGAAAACCTGGGAAAGTTTTACCAGGACCCAATGGGCTGGATAATCTGCCACCATTTCACCACACACCAGCTTAAAAAAAAAAATGAAAAAAAAAAAAAAAAGGGGTACATCGTACTCCTTCCTCAAAGACAGAAAATCACCCTAGGGGAATAGGGTACAGGGAACAGTTTTCCTGGGTTCCCTTTTGACTGACTTGAACCTTCTAGTTTCTTCCTGGGGGGTTAATTACAGTGATGGCTACAGCAACAGACCACAAATGAATCAAGAAGTGAAGAACACTCTTACACCAGAAAATCAAAACCACTTGTAAGGATGTGTTGCGAGAGCCCAGGACGCTGCGGGGCTTCAGCAAGGAGCCAGCTTCTCCACCCAAGCACCCATAAGCCCTCCAGTAACACATTTGGCTATAGAAACAAATTCATTGGAATGTGAGGGGAGAGAATAGAAACTGACATTTGATGTTTTTTTTAAAGCTCATCTATATATTAAACCAGGAGGCCTGCTGCTATAATTTACAAGTCACAGGCAGTCACCAAATCAAGTCTGTCCTCTTCAGAAGGTGGAAATCAAAACTACATTGAGCAGAGTAAGGGGTGGTAGTGGGCCTTCAGCAGAACAAAAGGGCTGCGAAGAAATTTAAGTTTTCATTTCAAGAAGTAAATTGCAATTGTGACTTCTATGTGCATGTCTCTTGCGTTACACTCAGGTTCTCACCTTTCTGTATGTTTGACTTTAATTTTTTCGAAATTGTCATTCATGACCTATAGTCATTTTCTTACTGGTATAGAAACTTTTACAAGTATGAAGATTTGGTACTTTGTCTATGACATCTTTACCAGTATTTTTCCAATTTGTTATTATCCAATTTTGATTCTCTTTAATATTACCTGAATTTTATGCTATACTTGGAAAGTCTTTCCACACTTAAGAGTTAATTTCCTTATTGCTTTCATTATTTGTTTATTTGGCTTTATCTAAATATTATATGTAAAGTATATTTTCAATTTTGTTTTAAATGGCCACTGATTGTCCTAGTCTACTCATTCAATAGTATGTGCTTTACTCACAACTTTTACAAACATTGTCACATATAAATTCCCATGTTCACTTGTATAGAATTCTGAGACTTTTCCAGTCACCAATTTTTCTACATAAGGGTCAGTACATCAGTATGATGTACTCATTCAGGTTCATGTTATGTTTTTTTTGTTTTGTTTTTTTAAAGATTTATTTATTTATGCATACAAGAGCTGGGGGTACAGGCCAGAATTGCGGGAGGTGAGAGGATTCACCAGACAAGAGTGGGGAGCAGAACAGGCAGATCGACTGAAACACACTGCTGAGGGCAGCAGTGGGCAAGGCAGGAGAGGTCTGCTGCGCCATGTTGGTCCCCTCCAGGCCAGCGGCAGGGATCGAACTTGTGTTGCAGTGGCTGCGGTTTTCTTCATAGTGTGTTGCTTAACCCACTGCGCCACCAGGGAGGCCCCATGTTATGTTTTAATCACCCTCAGTATGCTTCTTCAGAAGATGTGAGGTTCATACTCATGTTCTACTACTTCTGCTTGCTTTGTTTTTTTTTTTTAAAGATTTATTTATCTATGCTCACAAGCACTGGGGTACAGGCCAGAGGTGTGGGGGGGTGAGAGGATTCACCACAGAGAGCAGGGAGCAGAGCAGGCAGATCAACAGAAGTACACTGCTGA
>JAGFMF010011395.1:3957645-3975135 GCA_019455555.1 Galemys pyrenaicus | reverse complement strand
GGGTCCCCTCCCTGGCCGGCAGCAGGGATCGAACTCGTGCGGTGGCTGCTGTTTGCTTCATAGTGCGTTGCTTAACCCACTGCGCCACCAGGGAGGCCCAACTTCTGCTTGCTTTGTTTAAAAAAATACAGCTGATTTTTTTTACTATTTTTAGTTTTCTTCTGAACTTGTTGATATTTGCAAGCACAGATATGTGGGAGCCAAAAGATGCTAAATAGCTTAAATTATAATTTAAAATACTACCTATTGTGAGTCTCCCTCCCTGGTAGCTTAGGAGTTACATCTCAGGGTTATCACTGCTATGGCCTTAGTTCCATCCCTGGCCAGGGAGCTGACCCACATGGCACAGCAGACCTCACCTGTTTCGCCCACTATTCCCCTCAGTGTATTTCAGTAGATCCAACTGTTCTGTTCCCCACTCTGTCTCTGGTGAATCCTCTCACCCCATGAACCTCTGGCCTATGCCCCAGTTCTTCTACAAAAATAAATATTAAAAAGAAAAACCTACCTAGTGCAGAGAAAACACATGAATGTTTCCAGGTTCTACCAGGGCTCTGACTGTGAAAGGACAAATGGTGCAGCTAATCAGAGTAGCTGTAAACACCATCCCAGTAAATGAAGACAGACAGACATGGAGACAGTCTCTAGAAAAAGAGCGGAAATAGCGTCATCTCCCGAATGTACTCTTTTAACACAGGGCCCAGAATGACTCAAAGACTATGGTATTGAAGAGAGGTGGTGGCCATCTAGAAGAAACTCAGCACAGGACTACTGTCCCCTTAAGTCAGCATTTTCTACTAAACTCTTCATCAAAGAACTCAAATCACATTCTCCAAAATAAATTCCAGAGAATGATTATTAATGTAGTTTGCAATACTGCATCACATACTTTTTTTTTAAATATCTACTCATGCATACAAGAACTGGGGTACAGGCCACAGGTGTGGAGAGGGGCTGAGAGAATTCATCAGAGACAGAGTGGAGAAAACAGATGGATCTACTGAAGTACACTGCTGAGGGAAGCAGCAGGCGAGGCAGGAGAGATCTGCTGCGCCACATGGGTCACTTCCCTGGCCACAACAGGGGTCAAATTCATGCTGCAGTGGCTGTGGTTTGCTTCATACTGCATTGCTTAACCCACTGCACCACAAGGGAGGCCCCTGCATCACATACTTATGATGTACAAAGAGAGCAGCTCTTAAGTGTTCTTACCACAAAGTAACAATAGGTATACAATAGCTGTCATTTCAGAATACTTAGATGGTGATATTACAAAGCCAGTGGAAGAAACTTTGGGAGGTGATGGATAGGTCTATGACCTCAATGGTTATGGTTTTTTGGGTGTCTATTAAACCCCAAACACATCAGATTCCATGCATGAAATATGTACAGCTCTTTACATGTCAATTTCACCTCCATAAAATGTTTAGCTTTTTTAAATTTTCGATGTTTTCCCTTCTATAGAAATACACTTTTGCAATGTTGACATTCAGCTGTTACTTAGTTTGACTGGCACAGATGCATTGATTTACAGCAGACATGCCCATCAGAGAACATTTTTGCCACAGAGACATCCAACCTTGCCAGCAGGACCTCTAGCCTGACACAACATATAATTACAATTTCCAAACTGTGAAAGGTTTAAAATATTTGATTTTGACTGAGTGTAAAGAATGATGAAATCACAACCACAAACAGGGTTAAGTAAATTTAAGTTTGTCTCTTCAAGTGTTCTCTTGGGCATTTCCATCCTAGTTCTTTGCTAACTAGCTTATACCAAATGAAGCAATGTACATGTGAAAATATTGATTTGTATATATAACTTTTAACAAGTAGAAGTGCTATGATAATAGCTAGTATAGAATTTCTAATGTGATTCATATTCACAGTGACCTATTTATATAAAACTGGATCACACAGGACTGGATCATATAGAAAGCCAGGAAATTAAACATATACTGAATTAGGGTTCTAGACAAACCTGTTTCTATGAACTCATTGCTTACGATAAGGTGTATTTTTCACCTTAACTAGCACACTTGGTATCGGTAAGCACTCACATTTCCTCCTCTTCACCAGAAGCAGTTGGTTTAAAAGAAGCATTGTGTTTCTCTAAGCTTGCCTAAGATTTTCATCAGGGATGAATTCCTCAGTCAGTAAAATGTCAATAAATGTCAACAATGTCAATAAAACAATATTAGTAAAATTTTACTTTTTCTCTAACTCCTATAGAGTTTAGAAGTAGCTTAAAGGTTCCTTGGATTAGAGGACTTTTAAAAAGACATTTCATGGAAAGAGATCCCCTGTTCATGAATAGAAAGAATCAACATTATCAAAATGGCCATCCTACCAAAAGCAATTTACAGATTCAATGCAATACCAATAAAAATCTCAATTAAATTTTTTAAAGAAACAGACCAAATATTGATTAAATTCATATGGAGACACAAAAAACCCCCGATTAGACAAAGCTCTACTAAAAAAAAAGGAGAATGGAGGTATCACACTCCTAGACTTCAAACTCTACTACAAAACAATAGTAATTAAAACAGCATGGTACTGGAACAAAGACAGACACACAGACCAATGAAACCATATAGAAAGCACAGAAGTAAAATTACACAACTATGGACAACTGATCTTTGACAAAGGAGCAAAGAATTTGCAATGGGACAAAGACAGTTTATTCACTGGTGCTGACAAAACTGGTCCACCATATGCAAAAAAAATGAAACTGGACCACTACCCCACACCGTGCACAAAAATCAACTCAAAATGGATAAGAGACCTAAATGTAAAACCCAAAACTATAAAATATATAGAGGAAAACATAGGTAAAACACTGAAAGACATACATCTCAACAGTGCCTTCGAGGTGGCAGTCCTCGAAGCAATAAAAATGAGAGAGAAGATAAATAGGTGGGACTACATCAAGATAAAAAGCTTCTGTACAGCAAAGGAAACATTAAACAGAACAAAAAGAAACCCCACTGAATGGGAAAAAAATCTTGGCGCTCCACACAACAGACAAGGGTCTGATCACAAAGACATACAAAGAACTCATAAGACTCAAGAAAAATAAAGTAAAAAACCCAATCAAAAAATGGGCAGAAGAACTTAAAAGACATTTCTCCAAAGAGGACATACATATGGCCAACAGCGCATGAGAAAATGCTCAACATCCCTCATAATCAGGGAAATGCAAATTAAGACTACTACCACCTTACACCAGTAAGAATGGCACACATCAAAAAAACCAACAATAACAAATGCTGGTGAGGATGTGGAAAAAAGGAAACCTAGTACACTGCTGGTGAGTAAGCAAGCTAATCCAACCATTATGGAAGGCCTTATGGAGGTTGCTCAGTCTACTAGAACTGGAACTACCTACCATATGATCTGGCAATCCCACTCCTAGGAATCTACCCAAAAGACACAAAAACACTGATCCGAAAGAGCACCTGCACCCCTATGTTTATTGCAGCACTTTTTGTAATTGGTAAGACCTGGAAACAACCCAAATGCCTAAAAGTAGATGACTGGATCAAGAAGATGTGGTGCATATACATAATGGAATATTATTCAGCAATCAAAAGTGACAAACTAGTGCCATTTATAGAAACATGGATGGAGCTAGAAGGAATTATACTCAGTGAAACAAGTCAGACAGAGAAAAATATCGGATGGTTTCACTATTAGGAGGAATGTGAAAGAGCAACAGCTACAACAACAACAAAAAGAAGAATGAGCTCAAGGAAATGGGTACACAACCAAAAGCAATAAAAATAACTCAACAATACCAAAAGGTCAAAGATAAACCAAAGTGACCATGGGTGGGGAGGGGAAGGAAGAGTGGGCAAAGAAGGGGATGAAGGCAGAAAGAGCACAAGGGACTGAGGTGATGGTGGAATGGTGGTGGGAACTCCCTGGGGAATACAAATGATGTTATATATAATTAAATAAATTTAAATGAAAAAAAAACATTTAAAAAAAATGACATTTCAGGGAACCTTTCAAACTCATGAATGGTGAATATATATAGAGGTTTGGTGTTGAAGAAGATATGAGCAAGAGGACATCCACAGAGTAAGCAAGTGGGAGAAGCACTAGGACAGCTAACTGCGTGATGGTTGGGGGTCAGCACTGCTCCAAGGGCTGGAGAACATCCTTATGTAAATCTCACAACAAAATCACAATGTGACAACTAGTATTATGCCCACTTCACAAATTGAAAAACTGAGGCACAGAATTAGCTGATCAATATCACCAGAGTAATTAGGACATGGAAGCACTTTTGAGACTAATGTTAAATTAAGAATAGAAATATGTATTTTGTTAAAAGGACTTTGGAACCATTTAGTACAAATGTTTTATGTTAAATTAGTTGACTATCTGATCAAAATGGTTACTAAGTTCTCTCTCTGTCCCTTTCTGTCTTTTTCTTCCATCTCATCTCTCATCCTCCATCCCACATCCCCCAGTCTGTCATTCATCTCTTGTCCCCACTGATCAAAAATTATGCAGTGCTAACTATACTTACCATGTTATTTATTAGCAACTCAGACACTTTTCATAAATAACTGCAAGTTTATATTCTTTGTCTAGCCTTCCCCTATTCTCCCAACACACCCAAGTTCTAAAAAACCCTTTTCTACTGTTTCTTTGAATTGTCTTTTTTTTAAGATTCCACATCTAAGTAGCATCATGCAGTACCTGCTTTATATACATGCCATGAGTACCTGGCTTCTTTCAATTAGCATAATATCCTCAGATCACTGAACCACAAAAGTATCAAGATGAAATTCTCTGACTTTTGTTTTATAAGCAATCACTCAATTGCCTTGTGGAAAATACATTACAGGAAGATGAGTTAGAAGGCTACTGATGTGGTCCAAGAAGATAGTGAAACCTCGTCTACAAAATGGCAATAAACTAGAAAAAGAGGGACTCAAAATATACTGGAGTGGGGTAAAGAAATAACAGATATTGCTGAGAAAAATTCTTTATTCTGAATAAAGGTTTAAGCAGTTTAATGAATGTTAATGCTAATGGAGTTAGGAAAAAAATGGGAGAGCATGTTTGTCTCCTCATTTAAATAGTGAGTTTCCTGGGGAGAAGGGCAGTAGCTCTTTCTATTCTCAATAGGAATATTCCAACATGATATTTTAAAAGACAATATAAATGACTACCTACAGAGTAAGAGTCTACTCTGGACAGCAACTGGTAAGAGGATCAAAAGCCTGAAAAGAACATCTACACTGGAGTCACAGCTATACCACTGACCAGTTATATGCCCTGCAATGAAGTTGGGCTACTGCTCCGTTGACCATGCATCAAACTCCTTACTTTGAAAACTGGTAGAGGGGAAAGAGTTAAGAATATTGCTTGCTTTTCCTACAAAAGCTATGTTTCCTAGTAACCAGACATCTATGATTGAAAAGAAGCATTTTACAGAAGTTCAGCTATAAAAATGTATGGAATAAAGAAGGCAGCGATTAGGGCTATGCTACCCCAAACTCAGGGTCATCTAGGACTAACACACGCTGAAAAAGACAAGGCAGTTTACACACACACACACGTCTTAGAGGAAGCATGCATCTGCTGACATCTTGATTTTTTGGACTTCCAGTCTTCCAAATAACTGAGAAAAATAATCTGTTGTTTCAAGCCACCCAATATAAAGAATTTTGTTACAGAAGCCTTAGAAGTCAAAACAGTACTAAGATGTGTACCCTCAATGTACTTCTAAAAGCAATGTCATCCAGAGCAGAGCAGAACATGTATAAACAAGTATGGGGACTTATTTGGGCTGGGACGTCCACCTGTTCAGTCTTCATTCTTGGTAAATATCAATCTTAATGCAGCCAATTTCTTTGTGAAATGCTATCATCTCCACCAGATATATCTAAGATCAATGAAAACCGCTTGTATCCAATGCCCTATTATTTGATAGTTGATTCTTTGATATTGAGAGCTAAAGTCTACATTTCTGTTAAGATTTCATTTACAAACTCATCCTGATATTCCCAGTCATTGTAATCTTTGTAACCCATCCACAAGCTCTTGAACTGTCCTGTTCAACTTCATATCATGAAAAAGTGTGGTTGGCATCCCATCTTCCTTCAACCAATCCTTAAAAATTATGTTCCAAGCAAGGCCTAGAGCCTCTGGGTTTCCCTCAAAGAATCCATCAATCAATCCATTACTCATCATACAGTCAAAGGGAATTGATGTGATAATATAGGAAGATATGCCTATCTTATTTTCTCTATGTATAATTAACCTAATTCTGTCAAACACTTGTCTCCTAGTCCAGTAATTCAATTATAGAAAACAAAATATTGATATGGTATAACCCAATTTTGTTATAGTCGCATTGAAATCTCAGAACTTAGAATGAAACATTCTAGAAGTTGACAATATGTTCCTATAAGAATTAAGAAGTGTTGGGACCTCCCTGGTGGCGCAGTGGGTTAAGCAACACACTATGAAGCAAACCATAGCCACTGCAGCATGAGTTCGATCCCTGCTGCCGGCCAGGGAGGGGACCCAGGTGGCGCAGGCAGACCTCTCCTGCCTCGCCCGCTGCTCCCCTCAGCAGTGTGCTTTAGTCAGTCTGCCTGTTCTGCTCCCCACTCTTGTCTGGTGAATCCTCTCACCTCCCATGACTCTGGCCTGTACCCCAGCTCTTGTATGCATAAATAAATCTTCAAAAAAGAAAAGAATTAAAACGTGTCTTATTCATTAAAATTTCAAATTGAACTTCAATTTCTATAGTATTATTACTGAAGTTTAGAATGATTTGGAGGCATATGGTACAGATGCTAATAAGAATTTCATTGAGTGTCCTCTATTTAGGAAGGCAAGAGATCTACAATTTAAATATGGATGAATAGTTGTCAGTAAGAATTTCTAGTTAAATATCTATTAGATGTCAGATGCATTACAGATGTGCTCCTTACAGTGTGAACCATTCTTAGACATCCTTCTACACAAAATACACCCACTGGCTTTTTAACAACTCTCTAAGTAATATACCCTCTGCTGTTGGTGAAAAGGCAATTCCAAAGATTCAGGGAATTTAGAAAAGATCTCTTACATTAATAATTTCCTAAACAACAGCTGCACTATTCCACCCTATAACTTCCTTCATCTCACCTTAATTACAAAGGCTAAAATAAATCACATTATTTTTCCACGTGACAGACCTCAGTCTTGGAAGGGACTGTCCCTCATCCCCTCTCTAGATCTGGCCTCTCTAATTTTTTCAAACCTTTCTCTTGGACTCCAACAATAAGGTGACTACTGAAAGTTTTCCAAAACCTTTAAACAGTTATTAGTCATTTCAGTCACTTTCAAATCGAAATGATCTTGAGAGCACCCCAACAAGCTACAAAGAATTATTTTTACTTCTGCATGAGGTAACAATTAGATTGCCTCAAATTCATAATTTTGGATAATCAATTTTCAAAGGGGAAATTTCAAAGTCTTAGATCAATTTTAAGGATATTATTTAAAGAAGGGAACAAAGAAATCTTTCAAAATTGAGAGTTTTCAATCAAAAGTCACATTAGCCATTGCTTGACTCACTGGCCACCAGGAGTGGTGGGAAAGGCTTCCA
The DNA here is from genome assembly GCA_019455555.1 of Galemys pyrenaicus. Taxonomy (NCBI): domain Eukaryota; kingdom Metazoa; phylum Chordata; class Mammalia; order Eulipotyphla; family Talpidae; genus Galemys; species Galemys pyrenaicus. The sequence goes on along the minus strand of JAGFMF010011395.1, from coordinate 3,967,514 downwards.
TAAATCCACAACAAACTGACCTCAGCCCACTAATCACACGTCTGGGAACCACTGCTGTCCACTATCAAGCAACATTTGGTTTTCTGAATTATTTAGTTCCCTGACTCTAACAAGTTTCTCTACACCATGAAGCTGGTGTAAGGACAGTCACGAGGAATCCTTCACCACACAAGAAACTACAGTAGGACAATTTTTATTTCTCTTAAAGCATTAGCCGGATGTCCCAATCTTTGGGTAAACAGCGAATTTCAAGCTAATTTACTCATTCTAGTCATCCAACTTTACAGCTGTTCTTTGCCACTTCCTCATATTTACTTAGAAAAGTCCAGAACTAACAGTCAAAAGTACCTCAGAATTCCCAAATACACCTCACTATTACATACTTCCAGAGAAAGTGAGTCTGACCTGTGAATAAGTGTTCTTCCATCCACAGAAACTACCCAGAGGACATGATAAGATTAGCACAGCCCTAATTTAACTTAGATGTGGCAATCTGGCAGACCCACACATGTGCAATTTTCAGTGTAATGGACTGCCAGGGAGTTCTCATTCAGTGCTGAGTTCTCTTAGACCATTTCTGCCCCGCAGTGGAAGAGTTGAGAGCAATCGATACCATACTTACCTCAAAGGCTATTTTTTTCCAGGGTGATAGGCACAGAGTCTGTCACCTGGTCATAGGAATATTAACTCCACTATAATTCAGCTAAACCAAAACCTGATCTTCAAAAAAAAAAAAAAGCCAGTGTAATAAACTGAATATGATGTTAATAATGATATAGCACAAATGCCTCAATGCTAAAAGCCAGCTTTCAACTACAATACACATTAGAATACAGCATGTAAAGTGAACCACAGGAGGGCCAGAGAATTTTTGAATTCTATGTCAGACTTTATTGCACTGGGACATGGGGGAGGAGAGAAAATCTTTCTGTAACTAAATTTTGGATTTTCAAAATAAGATCAGGCAATTTTCACCTTTATCAAAGGGCTGAAATATGAGTCACTGGAAAAAATAACTTCATAAAGATTAAAAATTTTGACAACTTGGAAGTATTCATTTGGAGTCACCAGGGCAACTCCAAATTTTACCACCTGCTTAAATTTTTAGGCATGCACTTTATGGAAAAGATTCCTTTAAAAAAAGTTCTACCAAGAGGCTATAAAAGCTAGAATCCACCTTCACACAATGTCTAGTTTTTATGTCTGGCAGACACTAAAACACCCTGAGGTAAAATTAAGTACCCCAACCAGAAATCACTCCAGTATCATTGAAAGTTCTCTTTATTCATTTCTTTTTCCCTCTTCTCTGTGAGGGCATCACGATGATACAGCATCAGTCATACTGGAGAGAGCAGAACAGGTTTGCCACCTGAACCAAGGGAGCAAAGCTTTGTAAGCACAAATCCAAAGTTCAGAGAACAAAGCACAAGGAAAAGAATGCAAAGTGCGCCCTCTGTTGGTTTACGCGTTTTAATTGCCCAGTGACTGGCTGGCAAGCTGTTTGCACAATAGGTGAGACCAAAGCCATCCTAGTAGAAAAATGGCCAAACGTGCAGAACCAGCACATCTAGCAGAAGCCTATTTGGCAGATGTAAGAGTATGCGGAGGCTGGCTCTGGTAGCTTTGTGCTCTGCACAGGCAGTTTGAGACAAACAAGTCTTATCAAACCCAGCTCCACAAGTCATCAGCTGAAAAACTGCAACAGCGATTTCTAAAGCTCCGCACTGACTGTTTTGTTCCTGAAATAAAAATTAGTTCTAACAGAACCCAGTATCCATGTATTTATTTTATACTTTTATAAGCCTTTCAGGGAAATGGAGAGAATTTAACAACTATCGTCTCTGACTAAAGGATTATTGACAGAGTAATTATTTACGGAATTACCATTTGAAATAGTGCTGCCAATGTGTCCGCATAATTATGAAGTATATACATGACAGAAAAGCCACATAAAGAAATAAGCTTTTAGAAAACAGATGTCTTATAGAAAATGTAAGCCTTTTGGTATCATGCTAATTAACAAGTCTAGCTCCTATCTCTTTAACTAATACTTCTTAACCTGTTGAAGGAAAGAGATGAGCCATGGGCCACTTTCAGATTTCAGAGAAAGCTCCAGATCTATCTGTATAGCCCCAAAGAGACCGAAAAGATTTTGCTCCTAATTTCAAGAGACTCACCCACCTCTGGACCCCAAGTTAAGACATCTTGCTCAAAAGAAATAATGCTGAACAAGCTAAACTGTTTTATAAGTGCCCGTCATATCCTTCAATAGATGAAATTCAAAGCTTTTAAGTAAGTTGTAAGTTTTCCCCAAGCAATAGCACAAGGGGTAAAGTGACCGATGATTAGTTTTTCTACATGTTAAGTAGAAAAAAAAATAATATCTAATAGTTTTTCTCTACCCTTACTGGTTATTCTGAGAGTATGCAGTATTATCATATTTGTGTTTGCGCATACACAAGTACATATATACACACCTACAAAATACCTGTTGAACATACATGTGTGCACACTAAAACACACACACACATTTGTTCTGCCTTCTGGAATACAAGAAATAAAAAAGATTCCTATAATTCATATACAAGAATAATGATCAAAAATCTTGGCAACAGAAATGTGCAATTTCTTTTTACCAGATTAGTTATGGTCTTATACCACAATTACTCCAATCCATCAGTCCTACTTATGATTTATTACATACTTGTTGTTGAACACAAGTAACCATATTAGCATAATTATGAATTATCGAAGTTCCAAGGATTAATAAATGTCAGGTCCAAAGGACTTTTGTATGGGCTCGAAGATGATGTCATTCTTTTTTAAAAGAAATGTTTATGTTGAAGGTATACTGTGTACAGAAAAAGTCAGGAGATTCAGGAATGTTGGATTCCAGCTCTCTCTTCTACTTGTTAGTTTTTAATATTTCAATAAGCAGTTTACCTTCCTTATAAATCAAACCAGTGTCAGCACCTTCAAAAAGCAGTGAAATGTCAATGCTGTTCTGAAAGGCATGGAACAAAACAAAAACCTATGTAGTCTGTTAATTCCTATAGAAGACATTGTTAAAAAATATATACATACACCTGTGTCTGTTTATTATATTTTATTTATATTATTTGCTATACTAAAGTCACAAACAAAATACCACAAATTAAATGTTTTCTTGAACTAGCTTATCTTTGTTATTAATAAAATGCCCTTTGAGAAGATAAATGATACTTCACTTTCCCCCAAATGATTATTCATATGGGCCAAGAGTTTTTGATGAAATGTCCTATGGTCTCTGTCCTAGAACTACTGTTTTTAATACAGATTATCATCCCACCCTTAGGGTGTCTCACATCCTATCTTCAAGTCACCTGCCACATGGAATACTCTCTCTTTCAAATAATAAACAAGTAGGTGAGTACACAAACCATTACCCGTTACTAGCATAGTCTGTGAAATTCTTAAGATTAACCAAAAAAAAAAAAAAAAAAGACTTTAGAATGAGGACAGGGCAGGGTATGCTTCTCATCAGTTAATGTCTTTAAACTCTAAAGACTAGTAAACAACGAGATCACACCTGTTATCTAATTGTTCATTCAAACTTCAACCATTTCTCCTTAAGTCACCACAATTATTTTAAGGACAAGCAAAAATCTCACAGCCAATGACTTTTTGTTAACCCACAACTTATGGAAGACAGATGTCCTCCATGATCTGATTTTGGAAATGTAAAAGCAAATGTGCCAAAGCTCTAGAGAAACTTAAAGTATGGGGGGGGGGGGGGGGGCCCTNGGGGGGGGGGGGGGGGGGGGGGGGGGAGACCTATGACAAAGTAGCCATCATAAAGGGGGAAATTGGGTTATTTAAATGCAATACAAAAAGCTAAGAAAACTGTGCGAATAGTTAATTTAGGCTTTAGGGGGAAAGGTGGAAAATTCCAGGAAGGCTTCATAGAGGCAGTGGTACTTTAGCTGGGCACTGCCACAGGCTCAACACATGGTGTGCTTGGCAATGAAGTAATCTGGTGTAGTTTAAGTGCACTGTACTTTCAGGGTGGTGAAAGTTTGGAAACAGGCTGCGGTCAGATGGTGGGGAACTCATATGTGATGTGAAAGAGCCTGGTGTTTATTCTGCAGTCAATATAGAGACCTAGGAGGCTTGAGGTTTATTAGCAGAGAAGTAACATGATCAGATCTGTGGTTGAGAAAAATTCAACGTAGCAGCTTTGCAAAGGATGGGGGACTGAAGAAGTGCATGCTGGGAGACACAGAGTCAATGAGGAAGGAGCTAGGAAATACCTCTGGGGATGGAAAAGATGGCTGGATAGAAATGTTCCTGAAGTAGACTCACTGAGACTGAATAAACTGATGAGAGGCAAAAATAATTCAAAGAATATAGAGAGATTACAAGCCTTGACACCTAAAAACACCATGAATACAAATGAACACATGTACATATGTACATGGGGGCCTAGAAGAGGAAATTTGAGAGCATGTTAAATGAGCTATCTATGGCCTGTGAGGTTGCCTGGAAGATTTATTCACATGGCAGTAGTTCAGAATTAGAGGAGTAGTCAGGCTAGAATTAAAGGACTCTGTGGAGAATAGACAAAAAAGGGAAGAGCACAAAAGACTGTGGTACATGGGTGCTATAGAGAACTATAGGGACTACACCTGACGGGAAAACAATGACGTAAGAAATTTTAAAAAGAAAAAAAAAAAAGAACACTAGTCTCCACTACTGTGAATTAGGGAACCAAAGAAGAGAAATGGGCAGAAGATGGAGGTAAGACCAGTGTATGTTGTCAGTGTATGTAAAGGAAGCAACTTTCCTTGAAGAGGAGTGATAAGGTACCCCCACAGGAACACGCAAGGGAGGATATAACAGCGGTGGCTATGAGAAGATTATTGAGAGAAGACCACCACGGGACCCCTTCAGTAACAGTAATAGACTAAAGAGTGACAGAAACGGGATTATGAAGCAAGAGAAAAAGAAGACAGAAGAAAAAGGAATGTTTGGGAAGTTATAGAAGGAGGAAAGAAATTAAGAATTTTAAAATTAGGGAGGTTGCATATTAAAAACAGGGCAACTGATACAGAACTGGGTCCAGGAGGAGAGAAAGAGGTAGAAGGTAGGCTTTATAAAGAACAAAAACATCATCCTTACCACGCCCTCTCCCCTCCCACCCGTTCCCTGTCCTGTCTTGTCATCCTGTGAGAGAAAGAAGAATAACAGAAGGAAAATCTTTTTAGCTATGAAATCTGATCCTCCAGGGCCAAACCATCACCACCCCTTTCAACCCACAGCACACACCCATATACATACATATATATGTATGTGTGCATGTATATGTATCTACACTTTCCCAATCATATACAATCATAGATACACTCAGCATTAATAAGCACCTTTCATATTTATTCCAGCTAAACATGAAAATGTATCAATATGGACTTGCAACATTATTTAATAGTGGTCAGTTCTTGATTGGGAAAAAATATTGGCCATCATGACTTTTGGAAGGAAATGGGAAATTTAAAATTTTATTTTCATTCCAGAGCATACAGCCTTGTTTTAGCAGAGAGGGGTTATCAATTGTATTAACTGATTTGTCTCTAATCTAGTTTCTGGATTTGGAAGGGTTAATCCAGGAAATCAACACTCCCTCCGGGAAGGGAAGGGAGGTAGTTTAAAACACAGTGATTGGGAGGGAAGAAGTAAAAAGTAGCTTGAAAAATCCATAAACTGGGCAGTTAGTCTCTGAATAAATCAAGAGGTGGTTTTGCATGAAGGAATTAGAAATGTCATATTCAACTTGTGATTTCTGCAAATACTGGATTCTACCCCAGCTGGATTTATAAGCAATTTTTTTTAAAGAGCCAGAATTAAATGGAGACCTGAGGAAACATCACCTATTCTGAATCACTTCCAAATTTCAGTAGCATAATAAGATGTGGGTTGGGGAATGCAACTTTCTAACCCCTGTGTACTGGTAAGATACTAGCTAGAAAAACTCAAATGCTGGTAGTAAAAGTAGCCCATTAACAAAAGAGCACAAAAGAAGGAACATGTTTATATTGCAAACTTAAATATCATATAAGCTTTTTTTCTGAAATACTCTGAACTTAAAAAAAGCATACAAAATATAGTTTGAAGTTTTTCATTTATGTATAGTTTAATATGTTCCATGTGCCATTTTGTATTTTAAAAGAATACCATGAGAAATGAGCTATCGTTAAAATTATTGTAAAACTAAGTATCTCCAAATCTGTTCATTAAATTTGAAAAAATATAAACAAATTAGTTTAGCCATACAAGAGTTAAGAGAAAATGTTCATTTTTTACCAACCTTATTTCCCAGAAATAAAACACACTATTTTTGATAAAACTTCATTTTCATGGAAAAAGCCAAATCTAATCTTAGGAAATAGATGCTATGGAGTAAGGAGAGGCTGGGGTGTCAGTCTGGAAGAAGCTAGCTCAAGAAACACTGTCATCCATGTCCCCTACCAACAGGCCGCCAGAAACACCAATTATATATCAGGGACTTGAAATATATATAAATATATTGAAATATATATCTCAAATATTATATATCTGGCTGTTTGAAAGAGTGTTATCAAGAAGCTTTCATAAAGCCCTGGTTAAAATGTGAAAAGGCATATAAGCAGAATGAAGGAGCTATAAAATTAAGTCACTACATACCAATTTCAAAGAAACAAGTTATAATTTGTTTAACCACCTTTCAGTAAGTAATTCCATTTGAAATGTGGTTTATAGTCATCCTCCCAAAAAAATTCAAATAACCCAGTTCACAATACAAATAAATTATAAAAAGTCCCAAGACAGATACAGGCCACAGGGGTTAACAGTAGCTAATAATAATGACTATGCTTTTGAAGGGGAACAAGGTGGGCCAATGAGTTATGACTGGCTCTTAGCATGTAGACAAAACATGAGTTGTCAATCAGCTTTTCAAAATGTTGGCATATGTCTACCACAAGATATTAATTCTCAGTATTGTTTGTGCCTAATTAAAAAAAATTATTGCTGTCAGATCCTATTTGTAATGGTCAGATGCATTTTTATGCTTTTTTTTTTTTCTAAATAAGGTGAAGAAAGAGTAGTAGGTGACTAGTGCTGTTGTTTATGATAGTCTCCCACCCAGTTTTGTCCAGAAGTAGGGAAGGTTGATATTGTAGTCTCTCAATCCTCTGCCTATAGTTTGATATAAAACATAGTGTTAAATGATATATTTGCTCTCTATTCCAGACTGGATGCAATTGATTTTAACTGACTAAATTATCTGATCTCTGCCAAGAATTTTATTTCATTAAGAAAATGATATTATAGAGCATCTGAGATCATAGAACAGACTAAACATAATGCCAAAGGAGTTCTGAGAATGCTCCACGGTGAAGGTTTGATTATTTGCAGATGGAATATGAAAAAAGGAAAAAGAATCAGATCCCAGACATTAGCTTAACCAATCCTGGTGTCACTGCTGCCTACATTATAGCACAAAGTCAAGAAAATAACTGATCTGAGCCACAACACTTTTTTTTTTTTTAAAGGGACTAAATATTACTTTCTAGGAAGAAAAGTGATTAACCACCACTATGCAAAAGAAAGGGAAAAGGGGAAATGTTGGTACCGCAATAGGCTCTGTCCTGTCAACTGTTTCTGCTGACATGATTTGGCTAGCAGTCAGGCATTCACCAAGGAACTAATTTAAATCAATCTCCGTTGGGAAAGGCAATTGTTTGGTATGTGCAACAATTGGTGTAGGATCAATCAGTGGACATGAGATCAATTAAAACCAGCTTAAGTTTGTGAAGAGGGACAATTCACACAACCTGAGTTAGATCTCTATTCATTTCAATGCACTCACAATGCAATCCTTAAGCTTCCTTGCAAAGCAGAAAAGCTACTATCACCCTACACTGTCTAGCCAGCCCTTTAAGCAGTTCCACTTTTAATTAAAAACACAGTACACCCTTTGTTGGTACAGATAGTGTGGTCACTTTTAAGGACTGCAGTTGGGATTTGGAAAGGGACATCTGTTAAGAACAAAACCATACATATACACTTTGATATTTATTTTACTACCTTACCAATTTACATGTACTTAAAAGGACTTGAATTTTATTCAATGGTAGGGTTGCTTTGGCAAAAGTTACTATCTTACATATTTGAACTGAGTTTCTAGTTTAGACTTGAGGAGGTCTGAGATAACTGCTGTAAGAGATATGGCTAAAAAGGTTTTGAAAGAAGTAGGTTTTGCCTCAGGTACCTCAGAAAACAGAGGTACAAATTTAGAGATGGCACCGCAGAGAAAGGTGAGCAGTATCACCTCTGGCCATGGGAGTATGTCAAGTCATTTTCCACCAAATGGCACCTCCACTTACATTCTGCTGAAGGAATATACTTGATTCTGCCCCAGTCAACCACAAAGGTACAGGCAGTGTGCATTAGTATGCCATCTAATAAACAAGAACTTGGCAGAGGGTTGTAGTATGTCTATACTTAGCAAATTTTAAGCAGTTTGGTTTTTCCAACCAAGTAGACTACAACCTCTGTTTAAAGGGGAGAAGTCTCTCCAAATACTTTGACCATAGTATCATGAAAAACTGCCAGTTTTACCAAATAATACCTGTAAAGAAAACACTGGGGTAGAAGAAAGGAGCCAGTGGAAAGGAGGAAGAGAAAGATGGCAGGGGCTTTTCCAAGATTCATAGCCTCTGGAAAAAAAAGCAAAAAAATGGTGTTTTTATGCAGAATAATTTTCGCATTTTTCAAATGTCAAAAATGAGACAAAGGAGTATCCTTTCTTATAAACTTCTTATAAACTGGCAGATCCATTTTGTCTGTTGGAGAGCAGAAGCTATAGAAGCTCACACCACAAGTTACCTCAGCTCTGAGCTCAGGACACCAACTTCCAGTCCTATGGGTAGTTGAGAATAGCTTAATGATAACCTTAAAACCCTATGGAAATTAGGAATGAAAACATCTCTCTCCAAAATCTGGATGTAGGACCAGAGATTCATAAAATGAGTTGTAAACAAACCATATTACAGGTTGAGAAGTTTACATCCCAGAAAAATCAAGATCTGTTAACCTCAAATTATAATTGGCACAAAAATCCAAAATTGCTGGAGAAAAAGAAAGAGTGCTAAGTTGCTGTTGTGCACCTTCCCTGCCTGATAATACAAGGGGGGTGGGGGGGATTGGAAAGGGAGGGAGGAGAGGGAGAAAGGGAAAGAAGGGGTGAGGGAGGAGAGGGGGAGGAGGGAGAAGTGGGAGAGAGGGAGAGGGAGCTCACATTAGCGTTTAAACCTCCCAGAAAACTTAATTTTGTTTAGCAGCCCTTCCCCTTAAATGCAGTTGGATTAGCTGCAGCCACAGCAGAACTCAGGGACAGAAATTCACGCCCTAAGTCTACAGGAAAGCCAGCTCCTGAAACCTTTCTGGAGGCTTCCACTCCCCTTCCCAACAGTGCACACAAATGATGGAGCAGGAGGGAGTGGTTAAAAAGCCACAAGTGAATTTCATTGAGAACAGAAATCTCTCTCACAAATAGCTGCTTCTGAGGGAAATGGAGAGGGTAAAGTCAAGTGTGTCCCCAAAACATCATATTGAAAGGGAGGACTCCCCCAGAAAACTGTCCACAAATTGCTGCTTGATTCAGAAAGTTAGGTAAAGCATACCCTATCTGGCCTTAAGTTTCTGAAAGACATCACTGTTGTCCTTTTCCTGGAAATTCAGGTCGTCCATCCCCACTTGATACCCCTTCCCAGCTCATTCTGTCTCTCATATCCCTACTCCCCTCATTCCCCCCCTCTCATCCCCTCACCCTCCCTCTCATCCCCCCATGCTCT
>JAGFMF010011395.1:3940738-3957493 GCA_019455555.1 Galemys pyrenaicus | reverse complement strand
CTCTCTCTCTCTCTCTCTCTCTCTCTCTCTCTCTCTCTCTCTCTCTCTCTCTCTCTCTCTCTCTCTCTCTCTCTCTCTCTCTCTCTCTCTCTCTCAGTGCTAGGAGATGTAATAAGTATTTGGGCGCACGCGGGTGGGAAAGATAGATGACCTGTAAGAGCGAAGATTAAGAAAAAAAAAAAAAAAAAGACAAAGAGACAGGAGAACAAGAAAAATGGATGCCAGATAAGAAAAGCGACCGCAACCGAGAAAAAGCAGTTCAGGGGTGGAAATGCAGCCGCTAATGCCTGTAGGGACCGCAAGATTTAACCCCGAGCGCCCATCCGACGCCAGGCGCAGGGCGCGCTCCCCTCTCTGCGCGCCTCCCTCGGGTTGGCCGCGCTTTTTGATGCTAGAAAAGAGGGTTCTGCAGTGCTCCGCGGCGCGGAAAGTGGGATCCCTGGAGTGCAAGAGCTGGGGCTTAGGGCACGGTCCCGCCCTTCTGAGTCCCAGGCGACAGGGCAAGAGTAGTGCCGCGACCCACCCCCCCCCCAACCCCAGCCCCACGCACCTTCAGCAGAGTGAGACCCACCTCGCTTACTGCGTTTCCATCGGTTGCCTTGGCAGTGGCTGTAATCCATACAGTTGAGGATGATGAGCGCAAAGGAGAAGAGGCGAAACTGCATCTGGGCGGTTGGGCTGGGGAAAGACGCCACTCAGAGTCGGGGAACTGGAGGGCTCATGCGAGCAGGCGGCGCGGACCGCGCAGCCGGGGAAGACGCGGACGAGAGTAGCCACTAGCCCGGGGGCCTCACTTGTCAGTTCAGAGCGGTCAGCATCTCTCGCACTTGAACCTGGGAGACAACGACGAGACACCCAATGGGTGGAGGGTGGAAACAGCCCCGGAATGGCAGCTGCCCCTCGTGCGTCCCAATTTAAGCAGGGGAGGGAGGGGGAAGGGAACCCTTTGCCTGGCACGAGTGGCTGCGCAGCCTAACCCTGAGCGCGCAGCTGCCGGCGACTTGGCGAGGACGGTGATTACAATCAGTGAATTAGCAACCTCTGCGGAGCTATAGGCGCCAACCCCAGGGAAAGGGCGTTGCGCCGACAGACGCTTCGGGGGAAGAAAAGAGCTCCCCGGGCACTGCGCGGCAGGGGGGAAAGGGCTGCCCTTTCGCCCTCCGGGTCCTGCCGCGGGTGCCCTAGCGCAGAAGCCCGGCGCGGGTCGCCTACCGTGCGCGGCTCGGCGTGCCTAGGCGCGGCGCTGCATCCCGGGAGGAGGGGACGGGCCGCTCGCTAGCACGTGGGCTGGGGAAAAGTTTGCCGAAACCCGCCTGGAGCGCCTGGCAGCCCCCGGCTTCCGGCTGCCGCCGTGGGCTCCGGGTGCGCGAAGGTCCGCGGGCTAGCAACGCCCAGCGGGAGCGCGGCGGAGCGGGCGCGTCGCAGCCTCTAGGATGCTGAGTCCCCGCCTGGAAGTGCGATCCTCCAGCGAGGGGCACGCCCGCGCTCGGCCCTGGGTCCCTATCCAATTGTGCGGTTTCCCGGGCTCTCTCCACAGTCACTTCACAGCTAAGATTTCGCCCTTTCCAGGCTGGGAGAGACCGAAGGCTCCCGAGAGACCGCAGGGATGCGGCGAGCGCACTTTCCGAGGCGGCCGGGCTGAGGCTCGGGATGCTTCTATAAGTAGGTGGTGCTGTGGTCCAAGGTATCTAAATCCGGGCTGCCCCGGAGTTCCTGGGTCCTAACGCCAGAAACTCCCGGGCTTCCCTGAGGTCCTAAAGAGCGCTGACAGCCTCCGCGGGCTTATCCCCAGGCGAATCCCCTCCGGGCTTTCCGGGAGTTAATCGCTAAACTGTGGAGGAGCTGTGGTGAGGGGTGCCCCCTGACCCGGCTGCTCCTCGGAGCCGGGCTGTCTTCGCCCCCAAAGCGTCCTCTTGGGTGCTCCGGGGTCGGTTTCAACCTCGACCCGCCTTCCTGCCGGAGGATCTGACTGACTAGTTGGCTCCTGCCAGCCCTTCGCTTGCGGGTTCCCAGCGTGGACTGCAGCTTCTGACAGCGGAGTTTAAACGTGAGCCGCATCTCGAAAGATGCCACACCTCTGCCACTTTTTATGTCTTGGCTTCGTTTCACAGGAAGATCTGTTAGGGCAGTTGAAATTAAAACGCGCCCTCAGCTTAGGGAGTGAAAGTGTTTCCAATAGCTTCTGCTTATCCTCATAGTATTCTTTCTTTACTTTGTTTCTCCTTCAGAAAAATTTATTTAAAAACAGCAACAAGAAAAACCCTGTGATCCCTTGCAGTATTCTGGAAATGGGACATTACTGCTTTAAAGAATAGTCACTTGCCACTGAAGTGTGTCTCATTCATGACCCTCCTGCCTCCCCTCACCCTCAAAGTCTATAAGTTAAAAGACTTGGTGCCTTCAGTTTGAGTAAGCACTGTTTGACCAAATGTTAAATACATTTGATGCTTTCTGATTTCATGCTGGTTAAATCTTCTGCAATGCATTCATTACTGGAGGAATGAATGTGTTTGCTCCTTAAGGAAAAGATAAGAAATGACCATGCTAATCACAGCATTATAAATCTCTCTGTAGATAGGCTTCAGAAGATGTTCACAAATTTGGAGACTTGAGACAATCACAGGGGCACAATGAACATTGGAATGGTCGTATTTGTTTACTATCCCATCATTACCTATCCAGAACTTCTTATGGACATCACCATTACATAACAATATTTAGGTGCCAAGAATTTCAGATGATTCCCTCTATGTATGTCTGAGAACACCTAAGTAAATCTGAGTTGAGATCACTGGATCCATTTGCTAGATAAAACAATTCAGTCCCTGAGACTGGCCAACAGCACCCAAATAGAGTTGTCAAAACACATTGCAGAAATACTGAACTATTTCAGCTTTCAGAGGTTTGATTTTTATCACAGAATTTGGAATGGGTTAGAAACATTTCAACTTAGGGAGTGGGCCAGCATGACACAATGACTTGGTGTTCCAGTGAATATCCCTCCCTAGTCATAAATGCCAGTTCACCTATACACACGTATGCACACACCAAAGTTATTGCACATCTAAAGGTGTTAAGTCAGTGGAAGGATAAAGTCCATCTTCCCTGCTTTCCTCTTTAGGGAGGAGAGCCATTCAAGATGAATATTTATCAGTGTCTTTTAAAATAAAGGTCAGGTGCCTCCCTGGTGGCATAGCAAGTTGAGTGAGCGCTGTACTTTGAAGCATCCATGTGAGAGTTTGATCCCCAACCAGGAAGAGGACCCACATACTCTGTCTCTGGTGAATCCTCTCATTTCCGATGCCTCTGGCCTGTATCCCAACTCTTGTTTGCATAAATAAATTTTAAAAAAATAAAATAAAGGTCAAAATAAGCACAAAACCAAGTAGATTTAGCTCTCTGTTTTTTAAGAAATCAGACCAAGGTCTCTTGACCTCTACCATATTCTAATCTACAATTTTCTATTTTTACCAAGAAGTTTGCTATGGGGTCTACAGAGTGTGAAGATAAACTGATCAGCGATAGGTTTTTGGTGTGGAAAGATTCATGTTAGCCACTCTCATCCTGTAAATTAAATTCACAGACCACTTTCAACTTGTCTTCAAAATTACATAATCATTTGGGTTGCATATCTGGCACTTTTTTAACCAGTAATACTCTTCAATTTACAGAATCCCTAGATCCATTTCATGAAAAGAATGTTAACAGTACTTCCTCTATTAGACATTGGTTATTGGGTTTAATAAAACAAAAATGAACTCTGGGAGAAAGAGTCTTAATTTCTTCTTGTGATTCCTCTTGTCTGTCTCTGCTTTTTAAAAGGCACTACTGAATCTCAAAAATCGTATTCTTGGGGTGCTGAGGTTCATGCTCACACTTAATCTCTTTAGAACAAGCTTACTTATAATACAGACTTTTTGCCATTCACTGAATATTTTTCCTGATTTCAAGAACTCAGGAATGTTCTTGCTACTAAAAAATACAACGCTAGCAGATCCTAAACTATCATTAACTTTAATCCCATATTTCTGCTTCCTTTCATTTCTAAACTCTGAATGTGTTGTTGTTGAATCTCAGCGCTCACAGTTTCTCCATTTTGGAGACTCAGTGGACTTTCCCTTCTGAGTTTAAATGGAGTTTCATTAAACTAGCTTTATAAATAGACCTTTGCTTGGTGTCTGTTTACAGAAAAGCATACTGATGAGATTGACTTCATGCACTTACTGGTGATTAGAGAAGGTTAACTGAGGCAGGGATGTGGAAGATGTTATAAATGGGAAGCAACTTTTGTGCTTTACATTTTTGACTCAGAATTTACTCATCCAGTTAAAATTCAATCCGAATGAAGGGGCATATAAGGAAAGGCTATTCAACAGTCAGCCATTTCTCTTCTTCAGAAACAGTCTGTGCATAACTTTCCAGGTTCTGAGCATACTTCCAGAGAGATGCTGTGCTAATTAAGAAAAAAACTGTGTATGTACATGCATGTAGCTATACATACAGAAAAAGATGTATGTGTGTGTATATAGACAGATAATGTCTTCCCCCTATCTTTTAGGCAACTAGTAGACTACTTACTCTTTACTCTGCACCTTCATTTTGTCGTGCATCTTAGCATCATTCAGTATCAGATCATAAAGAATTTTCCTGTTCTTTCAATACATCTCATTTTACTTCATTGCGCAGTTGTACTTAGTCAGTGCCCTACTGATAGATTCTTTTCCTTGTTTTTTCTGTTATAAGCAATTCTTCAATTAGTTCTTTCATGGGTCATTTTACCTTTGCATTATAATTCCCTAAAAGTAGAAAAGTTGGATCAAACAGATGGCTATCCATGTATGTGTGTGTTCACAAAATTTACTTTCATATTACAATATATGAACATGCCTGCCTCCCTGTATACTGGCCAACAGGTCTTGGTCTTTGATACTCCTAGGCAAAAAGGAGTATCTGGGTAAAGTTTTAATTTATTTCTTGTCTCTTAGATGAAATTATGTGTCTTTAATATATTCAGATCATCTATGTTCATTTTCATGAACTCTGTTCTATTTATCACATTTTTCTGTTGTGCTCTGGTCATTTATTTTTGCATAGTAGAATTATATGTAAATAAAACTTTATGATCCTTTGTAATTGAAATTGCAAATGTTTTTCTAATTTTATCATTTGCCTCTTTGGTACACATTACTATGCAGAAAAAAATTTAAATATTTTTCATAGTTTAAATTTCTCAGTCTGACAAATACACTGATTCAAAAGAATACATGCACTCTTATGTTTATAGCAGCACTCTTTACAATAGGCAAGACCTGAAAACAACCTAAATGCCCAAAAACAGATGAGTGGATCGGGAAGCTATGGTACATATACATGATGGAATACTACTCAGCAATCAAAAAAGAAAAACTAGATGTATTCATAGGAACATGGATGGAACTGGAAGGGATGATGCTCAGCGAAGTAAGTCAGAAGGCAAAAGAAAAATACCAGGTGGTTCCTCCTCTAGGAGGAATATAAGGGAACCAAATAAGGATCAAGGAAAGGAATAAGAACAATAATAATAATAATAATAACAATGAAGACACAAAAACCAAAAATGAGAAGACAAGGACAAATTGGGGACACTTGTTGGGGAGGGAAGAAGAGGAGGGTTGAGGGCAGATGGGAGTACGGGGGACTGAGGTGATGGTGCACTGGTGATATGGTGATGGGGAATACATGGGGATTACAATTAATGTCAAATATATATAAATTTTTAAAATGTTAATAAAGAAAAACAAAAAAAGAATGGCACATATAAAAAAATATAAATTTCTCAGTCTGAGCATATAACATCTATGTTTGTGTCATACTTGAAAAAGTTTCTTCCCTCTGCTTCTTTTCAATCATCAAATCCACAGGTTACTAGTGATTTTAAAAGTATACATGTGGGCTATATTAGAACAGATTTTTGAATCTTTCCTAAATATTTATGCTGACAGATGTGTTTCACTTTGGTTCTAATACTCGTTTTCATTCATTAATTGATTTCTCTTTTACTTCATCGAATATTCACATTTTCAGATTCAAAGTTTCCCACAGTCATCTTATACATTGATGGTATTTGTTGTTGTCCTGAGTCTTCCAGCTTAGAATTTATTCTTTAATTACTTTGGAACAAATTTTGGTATTTTTGCCATTGTATCAATATTGATAGCTTAATTAATATAACTTGAATGTCCATTTGCTAGCTGCATGTGACAGCTTATGTTCATTTGTTATACTTTGTATGAAATAATTTAATTAATATGAAAGATCTTCAACAAGGTCACTGACCAGGCCCTATCCAGGCTAATTTGTTGTTTTTAAAGGCCACAACATAATCACTTATTTAACATTTGAAAAATGTGTAAATATTTGACTCCTCCAAATGTTATTACTATGGTCTGTCACTTGCAAACTCTTTTGTGGACTGATGTGATAAGGCTTATTTCTCATTTTGCTCTTCATCCCCATGGATGAGATCCAGGAGGCAGTTTTGTTGACTTCAAAGGAAGTCCAGGCAGACCAGCTCAAAAGAGACAATTCAAGATTTGACCTGAAGTTTTAAAATTATTTCCCTCAGTTAATCTTGTGTGCTCTGAACTCTTTTGAACTAAAGTAATCTGTGTCATTTCCATTCTTTTTGTGTGACTGGTTGCTGGAAGGAAGTGTCATATACCCAGTTAATAACAAGAGACACTTGAAGATTCTCCACTATTTTAAGTAGATTCAGTTTTCATTAATATGAAGAGAATGTCTCTTTTCACTGTTTACAGTTACTAGATTAGCTGTGCTAATTGATATGAACGATGGGAAAGGTAATCCCCTAAGAGCAGGAAATATTGTTTCAGTTCTGATATCTAAAGTAGAAATACCTTTTCTAAGAAATTGGACAGCTGGATATACAAGTGTATGATTGTATGCATGTATGTACATTGTTAACTTATGATGACAACTAATTGTGTGACTGCTCAAGAGCAAATGTACAAGACAGGCACTTTATGCGTTAGTCTCATTTCTTGCTTGAGTTTGTGTTTATATTCTTACTTTCCCTTTGCTATGTTCGCCTTACCTATTTTTAATGTATTTTACTTTGCAGTATTATGTGTTTTTATAAGCCGCTTTAACTTTGGAATGATACAGAAAATTTAAAAATAATATGTACATTTTATACATGAAAACACAAAAACATATACAGAGAACCAAAGTGGGAGTTCTTCTAGTTGCTGAGAATGTCACTAACTGTCCATTTCAGAGGCGGGGAAGTAACCATGGTGTAGATTTGGAGATGTCCTGAGCGACTTCAGAGATGGACTCAAGCCAAAAATTCATTAATCACCCAGTTTTATAAGCCCTTATTCTTAACATTTTGAACTAATGTCCTAGAGTGCCCCAAAGTCTGGTTATTTCCCTTCCTGAAAACATAGTCATCAGAGTAAATGGCCCGAAGGTACACTGGGGAAAGCCAGGAAGAAGATTTACAGTGAGATTCTAGCTCCTGAGACCTGACCTCCTCTTCTTTCAAGGAGCCCTGGGGGCAATGAGCTGCTGGAATCAGATCGATTAAGGGACTGGGACTCTATTGTGGTGAATCTCTTCATACTTCAGGCCTGCAGTGTTTCCGTTATACAGATCAAGTAAGATTTTAGTAGGCCTCCCACCTATTTCAGTCCTAGGGAAGCAGTAAGTTATAAATATCAGCTACAGTCATGTCACAGAAACAGACTATAGTAGTTATAAATATTGAAGCTGACTTAATAACATTATCAAATATCAATATTTTGTTGTGTCTCACTCCTCTACAATCTAACAAAAGTTGTGTGAATCATCATTAACCTTGTATCTCAGTATTTAAACTACAGAATATGGATTAAAGGGTGTTGACTCAGTCACAGAAGGACTAGCACCCCAAGATGAATATAGGAGTGTGGGAGACTCTGTGTATCTTCTTTCAGGTAGAAGGCCAATATGTTTTTGGTGGATAAATTTGCCATGTTATGTGGAAGAATAAATGCTTCTTTGTCTTTATTTGGAAAATAAATTTAGTTAAAAGAGATGTATATTGAATGCAATATGGTCAATGGTCAGTCTGGTATGGTTTTTATTGACAACAGGGTTAAGTTGGGAACTGTATTTCCTAAATGCCCTGCTAGGTAGAGATTTTGAGTTAGGGTTGGCTAAAACTGGAATATACCTGACATCTGAGGGGACTTAAAAAAAAAACAACAGTGATCAAAAATTTAGGAAGGTTTTTCACAGTCAGAGCAATGAGGAACAGGAGCTGAGCTACAAACAGTGCCAGTTTGAAACTCACACTGCTCTGCACCCAGCCCTTCCTCTGCCTCTTGGCTCCACTGACTCAGAAACCCCAGCCCCACTGCTAGGTGACAGCTGGACAGTAATAGCTTTCCATACACCTCTCCTCCAACTCCCTCTATGCTTCTCACCATGGTCACTGACACTGTGACTTCTCAGGCTTCACAGTGACCCTCTGATCCTCCCACTTCTAGACCTTCTCTTCCTCAGCTCCTCTCACAACTGTATGAGATATAATTCCTCTCTCTCTTTCAACTATAACACCCAGTGATATACTCCTGGGCTGAACCATAGCAGATATGGGTATGATCTATTGATTTTCCATTATAAAAAATGAGGAATTTTTTCACTATAAAAATACATTCCCTTTTCCTCTCTTTCCTCCCGACATGCCAAATATGTTTAGCTTAATATTGAGTGGTTATATTATTATGATGAAATGTTATTCAACGCTGAGTCATGTAAACTCTAACTACTGTTATTTTCCTAGGCAGCTTTCTTGTTTTCTCTGGAATTATCGTTACCTTGTTTTCTCCTCTGCAGAGATTTCTGTGACTTACCAGACATTAACCCAAACATTCTTCTGGATATCTTAACATGTTCTCTTAATATGTTCATTCTTTTCTGGCCAAGTAGACCCTTGTTTTCATCCTTGTCAAGTTCCTCTTAAAGGCTCTAGTATGAGTTACTGGACTGGTTACCCTTTAAAGGTACCTGATACACAGTTGTCAGTCTGAGCTATCCCTTCACCATCTTCTTGAGGATTTCCTTCTCTTCTCACCTCTGGTATATTTTTTGATTCCAGCATTCCAGATTTCCTTCATTCCTAGTTAATCCTTCACTGTTGCTGAGGTTCTCCAAGGGTTTCCTCAAAATTTTTATATAGGTGTGAATATTTTGAGATTTTACATGTCTAGACATGTCCTTATTTTATCCTTCCCTCTCCCTACCCTGTAACACTTTTAACTAATTGTTTAGCTGAGTATAAACTTTTTGATTGAAAGCTTTCTTGTATGTTTTGAGGACATACTTATTGACTTTTACCTTCCAATATTGCTGTTGGAAAGGTAAAGTCATTCTAATTACTAATTCCTATAATCATCCTATCATCAGCCCACACCCAGTTATATGCCTTGAATTTTACCCTCTCAAGAGAAACATAATGCTGATTTTTCCTGTGACCCATTATGGAGCTGTAGATTCTTATTTTGTTCAATGGATTATATTGTGTTACCAAATGTGGGTTTTTTTTTAATCAATTTGTCCCAGATTTAGCCTGTGGAAGAATATTAAACCCAGTTCTGTATCTTTTTGCTGCATTCTAAACATTCTTAGATTACTTTTTCAACTTTAGGTTCAATCATAATATCCAGGCTCATCTTGTATTTTCCCCTGTTCCAGTCCTGGAAAGGTTCTATCCTTTTCTCCAAACTGTCCTGGTTCCTTTTAGTACAGAGTTATATTTAGAAGCCAAGATCTGGGTGTATGCAGTGCTACTGCTGTGTGTTTCACAGAAATGATAGATAAACTTGGTCTTGAAGGCTGGGTAGGATTTTATCAGAGAAGCTAGAAAGGGCACTTAAGTTAAAAGTAATAAGAAGAGGAAAAACAGAGCTATAAATGGAAATAGTTATCTAATAAACCAATGTGCTTTTGGGGCGGGATGGTGGAGGAAGAAAGAAAGATGAGGGTTTGTATTGGCAAAGTAGATTGTAGCCGGATTATAAGTGAATGGACTTCCATGATAACGAAAAGAAATTTTATCTTCAACATGAACTGAGGATTTTTTTAAAGTAAGAAGCATAACATATTCTATTGTACTTCAAAAGACAATTACTTTGGTAATACTGAGAATCCACTGAAAGGGAACCAGTTCGGAGATTATAAATACACACACACATGCAGAGCTGATTCTCATTACTCAGGGTATTTAAGTTCTATAAAGTCACTGTGAACATTGAATCAGCAAGTACTAAACCATGGAGAAACAATAGAGTTATGTTCCTGTAAGTCCCTGCAACCTTTCATCAACCAATCATTACATATCCTTATTTTGTGTGCATTTCTATTTAGAGACAATTTATTTAATATATATTGTAAATTCACTAACATCAAACTTAAGGCAACTGTGCCACACCTGATACATGATGAGGCTTATTTGACAAACATGCACTTGCTCTACAATGCACATCCACAGCTTCTTGTGCTGAAACACACTAGATGGAACTTCAACACTACATTGGGAACTATCTTAAACAGTGAAATGACCAACAAATGTCCACAAACATGAAATATCTGGCACTAAACAATTGTGCACACTATGAGAGCTGGAATGAGAAGACAGAGGGAATCCCATACTACCTCTACTCATATCAGGTGACTCCAATTTTTTGTCATGTGTATGTGACTGTGAACGAGCCACAAATGCTGATTTTGTGGTTACAAATAAATTTTAATTATAGGCAAATTTTCCAATATAGAATCCATCAATAACAAGTAGTGTCTGTACATACATAATGTATATATAACATAAATATCACGCATATATGTGTGTATGTACACATGTGCATATATATTTACACACACATATACACATATATATGAAACTAACCCAGTGCAATGCTTTTGGAAATGAAAGGAAGGATTTGATTAGTCAACTCTGGGAATAGGAAGAGGTATAAGGCAAAGATGATGCTGAAGTTTCTATTTTGGAAAACTAGGTGAATGTTAATTATGCTATTGCCAAAAAGAGAAATCCTAAAGAAAAGTCTGGGAGAGAAAGTCCTACATTCTAAAAATGTATAACTTTAGCATTCTAGTAGAAAATTTCATATTCTAGTAGAAACAGACCAGTTTTTGTAATAAAATAGAACTGGAGTAGCTTTCAGAGGCTGTAAAGATATAAAATATTATTAGGTCCACATGGGATGCAACTGAAGCTGTAGGAATAAAAGAGATTGCCTGGATAGGGAGGTAAAATTCCAAAATGAAAACTTTGAAAAAGCATTGTAGTTGAGGGATTTAGAGGAAGAACAAACAAATAAGACAATGGGAAATTTAGGAAAGGGGACAACTAAAATCTAATAAGAATACAACAGCAACAAGTAACTAAGGATAGTAAATATCCCTTAAGCAGGGGAGGAAGTAGAGGAAATATTATGTAAGACACCCATGTACTACAGTTCTAAATATCCAGTATTATCTATATACTTGGTAACCCATTGTCTGTGTCAAACTAATTTTTATGCTTTCAGGTGGTGGACAATGATTTCCTATTGGAAGTTATCTCAGAAATACACCAGAGTCAAACAGACTAAGATGATAATGTTTTTGGAGATTTAAGAAATACCCTTTACCTCCACATAGAAATATATACACCAAAGATGATGAGAAATCCATTTACAATGTCACACCAATTGGTTATTCCATTCGAGGAGAGCCTGTCCATGAGCAGAGTACAATGAAGGAATAAGAGCAGGAAATTGCGAGAGCAAACAGACCAGAGTTTCGGAGAACACATTTCCAGTTCCCAAGAAAGGGAGGCTAAATTATTTGAAACAACCTTCTGCTGAAAACAACTTAAAATGTTGAATATGATATAATAAACATTTTTCCAACAGCCACAAAGAGCTAACAAGATAGTATAGAATAGCAAGCCAAACCAGAACCCAGGGACGTAAGCACAAAAACCACTTTCATCCTGAGGTTATTTGCCCAACATGAAAATGTGAGTTTTCGTTTTCACAGGAAGAGGAGGGTCTCTTGTGGGAAGGGAAATACAGATTCAAACCCAGGGTACTTACTCCTTGAGAAGTTAAATAGAAGATCCTCCACACAATGAACTGGTACTCCCCTCAGGGTTGCAGTGTTTCCATAGTAAATTAGCCCTCACAGCACCATGCATACCAGATTAACCTGGGTGTCCTAGGGGTCTTCAAGCACTGAATTTGAATTAAGTTGATCCTGGCTGTAGTGTCCTCACGTGCTCCAGAGTGAATTCAAACCCTGTGTGTGGGTTAAGTATCTTCATCTTGAATGGACATGACTCCTATAAATACTTTTCAAATACAATGACCAGCACAAAATAAAAGATGACCAGACACACATACACACACACACAAACACACACAGCATTGTGAACAAGAAACAACAGACAACATAAACATACCCACAAAGACGCCAAACAATAGTATAGTGAAAGTACAAAATAACTGTGCCGTCAATTGTTTTTTAAACAAATCAAGCTTGACAATATCTGCAGGGAATAGGATTGACAGTGAATAGGATAAGAAGAAAAGGCTGAGGACAATAAAGTAAGGGAAAAAAGAAACAATTCCCTTTATATCCATATATACCTATACAAAGAATCAATAACATCTTCATTTTCATATTTCTAATGCATTCTCAGCTCCCTAATATATAGCAGATATATGTTGTGTTGTCTTTGCATATCAATTGTCCTTTTGCCTTTATTGTCAAACAGCAATTTAATTTTTCTTAAGGAAGACCCACATTCACACTAGGTCCATTTAAAGGAAGACTCAGCTACTTCCAAGCTTCAAGAGTGGTACAGAGACCCCAGCCTGACCAGTTGAAACATTCTGTTCCCTTTATTACTGTAACTGACTCAGGAGTGGGACTCCTGCCCAAAACAGACTGACGAAAATTGAAATTTTGCTGAACTCCTGAAAATGCTGTTGAGGTTGCTAAATTGGTGAGCTGTAAGTCTGGTGGCTGTCTTGGGCCATGAAGAGAGAGCCTATTGTAAATAAAGTCAACACTTAGAAAAGAAAAACCAAGGAAGATAAATAGATTCTTAATTATATCCTTTAAATATCTTGCTTCTATGCCTATATGCTGGACAGGTTTCCATTTTATGAGCCAGTGCATTCCTCTTTTTCTGTTTAAGCCTTTGAATTGGGTTTCTGTACCTGGTATCTAAGAACTGAATTCAGAGCCCTTGACTGTTCACCAAGGAGAAAATATCTGAAAAAGGCAGAAGTCAGACAGTGAAGGAGAACAAAAATTTAAAGCAATAATGAATTAGAAAATGCAGATAATAAGACAAATCTATTGTCAATCCATCCTAAAAAATCTCCTCCTATTGAATTTCCCTAGTATTTTATCATTTTCCCTTTTGTAGCACTTAAAACAATTTACCTTGCCTTGTGCTAACTTCGTATATTTTTGTCTCTCTTACAAATCTGCATACACTAAGGAACAAATTATCATAGGATTCCAGAGTTAAAAACTACCATGGACAAATTTAGTACCACTTTCTTTTTTTATAAGTGGAAGTTGGGACCATGTCTATTTTGGTATCCTAGATATATTTAGGAAGTAATATAGATTGAGTGCATTGGTGTGGCATTGTTTAAATAAAGGAATGAGCTAATAAAACGAAAAGAGAAAAGGGAATGGGAATGTAGATAAACTAAGAAAATATGAGCAATATAATAAAGAAAATGTATGTACTTGGGGAAAGGGAGAAAAAGAGTTTAGAAGACAGAGGAAAGAGTAAAAGGGAATGCAGAAGAAATGAAAACATTAAGCAATATTTGAGTATCTCCAGTTCATGACCACACTATAATGCTTTTCTTTTATAATTTTGAACCTTCTTAAATTTCTCTGCTTACGCAAATAATAAAATTTAGTTTTTAATATCCCAAGTGCATATCAAGTACATAACAGGAGAGAGGGACTGTGTGTGTTCTTCACAGCAGGTAGAATACTGATTTAAATCGTGGAAATAGAATGGAGACTGGAAGTTCCGAAACTGACTGGTGATGGACGTTCCTCTTGCTAATCCCACTAGATTGTCAGTATACCTAAATTATTTGTTCCCTGTTACCTTTAGGTTATTCATCTTACCCATTGCCATGGAAACATCAATGGTTTCTGTAGGAGAAACATACTTCCTTGCCCCAACTGACACCAGTCCTGTCCATGTGACTTCCTTTGGTCCACGCATGCCACCCCACAGCATGCCATATGAGCACAACCCTAGGATTCAGGGTAGGCTTTTCTTGAGGTGTGACAATGACATGTTTCTAACAAGAGATGCTCCTATTTTCCTGGATCCTCAAATAAGAGGACACCAACAATAGAACCATAAGTGTATTCAGATGTGTTTGTTCTTCCAGGTTATTGAGATGAAGGGGCCATTTGTTACCAAAGCAAACTATCTTGTATTTACGAACACCTATGGTTTTTTTTAATGTCTAAGTTACTTTTTTCCAGTATTATATGCTGATTTAAAACTAATTCAGAAAAAAATTGCAATCTTTGAAATATAATTTTGTCGATGTTTATAAGCATTTATTTCTCAATATCTATAGTATAGATGAAGAACCACAAAAATCGATCTAAAATCTGTATAATTCGCAGATCCACAATTCTGAGAATGTAACAAAATAAAATCATGATAAATTATCCCAGCAGACTTAGATTGCTTTACTTTCATTGTAGGAAATGTCCTTTACTTTTAAATGTTAAAAACAGAAATTATAAGGCAGTTTGTGTACATAAGGAAGACCACCCCTTTCTTCACCACTACCACCATAAAAATATTTACAGACTATAAATATCTTGGTTTCAAGACCCAACTGGTCATCTGATAGTTCAGTAATAGTCTCAGTACAGAAAGAAAAATATGTTTCTTGGTTTTAGAGGAAGGAAAAGGAAAACAAGTCCAATAGTTGCATTTTTAATTCCAAACTGCAAAGGAAATGTTTTCTTTCATGAAAAACCAGTGAAGCAAGACTCCTCTGAATTTTTATATAAAGCTCCAAAAACAAAACAAAACATGTATTATAAGTTAATACCTTTTCAGACAAGGTGGGTTTTCACTGTAAAATGTGATAACAGTGAACAAGGGCATCGCCAACAACACAGTATATATGTGAGTTTGTATATATTTAGCCAACCTGCTACACAACCCTCCTCAAAAAAATCACTTTCCTCTAGACCTAAAAAGGCATTAATTTCATTTTACCCTTGCTTTTCAAATCATGGGTAGGGCAGGGGTAGGGGTGGGGGATGGAGTAAGGACTAGATAAAAAAATAAAAGGAAGGCTTTTATTCATGAGTTTCAGTTTCAGAGACATTTTTCTATCTTTTTCCAAAAGGCTAAATACACAGAAAAAAATAATAAGAAAAATATGCTGCTCACTTCATCCTGAATCCTCATCTTTCAAACTGGACCTGTTTGCAAGCATCTATTAGAGCCTGCCAACTCTAGGCCATCTTCCTGCCGGCAAGTCCTAGCGGAGAATATCGTGTTTCTCCTGGAGCGTATCCCTTGCAATTTGCTAATATTCTGAAGGTGAGAGTGCGAATTCAGTCTGCCAGCTGTACCCACCAAATTGGTTGTGGGAGATGCTGACCCGTGGGTGTTCAAAACGGGATTTTTTTTTAGATTCCAAGTGTTTCTATTTGCTTAGGTTTTTTGTAGTTGTTGTTGGTATTGTTGTTGTTGTTGGTGGTGGTGGTGTGTGTGTGTGTGTTTGTGTGTGTGTTTAAGAAAATACTCAACCATCAAATGAGTGGGTTATATTTCCTTTCCTGTTGGGAAGGAATCTCTTTTTCCTCCCTTTTTTGGTGGCAATTCATTATTTCAAGATTAATCACACTGACCATAAATCTCATGTGTCTAAGGTATTTGGCCTGCTCTTTGCTGCATCACTATAAAATATTAGTAAATCTAATATAACAGGTTGTGTCATCCGATGTATGTGTTTTTGAAAGTGGAAGCCAAATCTAAGTAAATTGAATTGGCTGACTTCTAAGAACCAGAGAGCTACATGAGGTAGTTTGGATAGATTATGATCCCAGCTCACCTCCATTCTGCTCTTCTTCCTTCAATAACCAAGCTCTTTAATTGCAAGTCCCTGAGTTTGGAAAGACGTGATTGTTTAGCAAAAAAGACCATTATCCAGCCTACTGAAGTGGAATTTGGAAACTTCCATTGTCTTTGCTTCCACTTCTCGTGCGCAAACAGTGGTATCAGCTTTGACCCAAATGCAGTTGCTCAGCTGTGGTGCATTTCCTCCAGCTCTGGGTACATCAACTCCAAACAGGCTTCACACAGTATTTTTGGAAGAGAAAAAGGTATCCCCTTTTCTTTCGTGTACTCTTTTTAAACCAGGCTGGTGGAGGGGCACAAACTTAAGCAGCTACTTTGGATTGACTAGGTAACTGTAGGGTAAATGAAAAAGTTCTCAGGCTTTTCCACCCTCCCCGCCATTGGTGTGATGATGGATACCTACAGTTCTGCACTTGTGCCTATGTGGGCATGCGCAAGTGAGCGCACCTGGGCTTAGAGAGGAGAGAGAGAGAGAGAGAGAGAGAGAGAGAGAGAGAGAGAGAGAGAGAGAGAGAGAGAGAGAGAGAGAGAGAGAGAGAGAGAGAGAGAGAGAG